>VKOC01019419.1:0-80454 GCA_009364415.1 Spea multiplicata | reverse complement strand
CGGCACCGGAAGTTGTATACGCGTATTGCGTACCTGTCCCCCACCGGCCACGCAAGACAGTCGGGAGTCTCCTCTGGTAAGTCTTGGGGGCAGGGGTAAAACGCATCGTGCGGACGTTCACCGGCAGCGCGATGTGCGTAAACAACCTCCGGTGCCGGCACGTCTGCACGATGTGCTTTAACAATCTCCCTTGCCGGGAATCCAATTCCCGGCAAGGGATACTGTTAAAGCACATCGTGCAGACATGCAGTTCTGGGGGCCGGGCGCTAGACCCCGAATATAGGCCGCACCCCCACTTTAAAGAAAAAGTGCGGCCTATATTCGAGCCAATACACTATATGCATGGATATATGCTTGGCTGAACACATCTCCTGCATGGCATTTAGCTGGAGAAGGGCAAATGAATATGGGGGGATTCTGCATAATTCCCCTGGCATTGAAATGGACAACACAAAAATGTTGAGTGACCATGCAGCTATTGTATGCATTAAAATAAATATGATGTTAGGCATGTCCCTTTAATATCTCATCATTCTTAGATATTACACTGGTGCTGATGTGTAAATTATTCTGATTAGGGCCTGCTTAACCAGACTCCCCTATAACGGAGGTGCTCTGCCGGGTCACATAACACAATGCTATGTGAGCCTGAATTATCAGCGTGGCATGTTTGTGCTCTTCTTGCCGAGGGGTGCCAAAGAAACCCTGCATCCATGTGCAAGTAACCCTAGGCTTACCCTTGACACAAAGACATGGTTTGATCAGTTTGGTGGGGGAAACTTTGAGAGGCTTACACAGAGCCCTGTTTCTTACCTCACAAATGCTGTTTTGACTGAAGGGACCTACTCCACAGACACACTCCAACATCTTTTGGAACACCTTCCCAGAAGAGTAAAGGCTGTTATAGCTGCAGGGAGGTGGGCAACTCCATATTAATGCCCATGGTTTTGGAATGCAATGTTGAACAAGCTCACATAGGTGTGTTCATCAGGTGTCCACATACTTTTGGTCATGTAGTGCATATGCAGTTATAGAACCTTCTTCTTGAAGTGCCAACCTGGCATCCTAGATGAAAGCATGGGAGGGAAAATGTCATGTATAAATAGCAACGCAAACTTGCTTTTTTAATGCACCTGTAATTTGTGATGGTCAAAAGATGAAAATGAGTCATGCAGAGACAAAATGATTGCACTACTACCTTTCAGTGACTCAGTGTCTCTCCAGCAGTCGCTATCTCCCGGCTTTAAAGCCGTAGGTCCTGAGTCATACTAAGACAGACAGGTACATAGTTCATTGTGCATAGCCTGAAATTAGGTGTGTCATTGTTCCTTAGAACAAAAACACACTAGTTAAACCTAGTAAGCATTTTAATAGAATTTCTGGTAAAATTACACATTACCTAAACAACCATCAGAGGTAATATTTCCCAAACACTATTTTACTCACTAGCTCAAATAGTTAGATCATACTAATCAAACTTTCAATATTTATAAGGATGATATTGAACCATAATCTAACAACGATGGTTTTATAATAGGCCCCATTACCTCGGAAATACTATACATACAGTATATATTATAAACAACTTAACTGGGCTGTGCCCTTGATTTGTCATGTTTGTGGTTTTAAGCACTGGGGTATTTTTTGTGCTTAAACTGAAGGGTTTTTTAGTACTTTTGAAATCTTGTTTTCAATTGTAATTTCACCTTTTTCGTTTAGCACAAATTACATATTTTTTCAGGACAAGTAAGGCTTTTTTAAAGAAACCATAGCATATAAATCATCATTTTAAACAAAAAAATTAAAAATGGGAAATCGTATTAAAACCTTCCTCATGCTTTTACCTAAAAAAATTCATAGCCAGTGCAGACAGAGACATTATATATACATATATATGTATATATATACACTCACTGGCCACTTTATTTCTAGTACCGGGTTGGACCCCCTTTTGCCTTCAGAACTGCCTTCATTCTTCGTGGCATACTTTCTACAAGGTTCTGGAAACATTCCTCAGAGATTTTGGTCCATATGGACATGATGGCATCACACAATTGCTGTAGATTTGTCATCTGCACGTCCATGATGCGAATCTCCCGTTTCACCACATCCTAAAGGTGCTCTATTAGATTGAGATTTGTTGAGTGTGGAGGCCATTGGAGTACAGTGAACTCATTGTCATGTTCAAGAAACCAGTTAGAGATGATGTGAGCTTTGTGACATGGTGCATTATCCTGCTGGAAGTAGCCATCAGAAGATGGGTACACTGTGGTCAAAGACAATACACAGGAAGGCTGTGGTATTTAAGCGATGCTCAATTGGTACTAAAGGGCCCAAAGTGTGTCAAGAAAATGTCCCCCACACAATTACACAACTATCAGCCTGAACCATTGATACAAGGCAGGATGGATCCATTCTTTCCTGTTGTTTACGTCAAATTCTGACCCTGCCATCTGAATTTGCAGCTGGAACCGAGATACATCAGATCAGGCAACGTTCTTCCAGTCTTCCATTGTCCAAATTTGGTGAGCCTGTGTGAATTGTAGCCTCAGTTTCCTGTTCTTAGCTGACCGGGATGATACCCGGTGTGGTCTTCTGCTGCAGTGGCCCATCTGCTTCAAGGTCCGACGTGTTGTGCATTCAGAGATGGTATTCTGCATACCTTGGTTGTAAAGAGTGGTTATTTGACTTACTGTTGCCTTTCTGTCATCCCAAAACCAGTCTGTCCCTTCTCCCCTGACCACTGACCAAAGACCATTCTCTGCAAACCCTAGAAATGGTTGTGCGTGACAATCCCAGTAGCAGTTTCTGAAATACTCAGACTAGCCCGTCTGGCACCAACAACCATGCCACATTCAAAGTCACTGAAATCCCCTTTCTTCCCCATTTTGATGCTCAGTTTGAACTTCAGCAAGTTGTCTTGACTATGTCTACATTCCTAGATGCATTGAGTTGCTGCCATGTGATTGGCTGATTAGCTATTTGTATTAACAAGCAATTGAACAGGTGTACCTAATAAAGTGGCCAGTGAGTGTATATGTTTAGGTACTTGGTATGTAATGTTTTCTGGGCATGGTATAGTTAAAATTGGATCATGTATACCCACGTTTTTTACATTTTGCTATTTTTTTTATATGCACTCATATAAATTCCTCTAAAACCTTGCTGTGTAAAATAATTAGCCCTTTATGGTTAATAACTCCAAGTACTTGTAGAAAGCCTGCTGATCACGCTATAATATAGTGACCAAGCAGTTAAAAATAAAAAAAAACTGTTTGTACTCACCTCAGCTGTCTTCTTCCCCCTTCTTTGCCTCACAATCAATGTGAAGCACAGGGAGGCTGTGATCACCGCCAACAGCAATATTGATAGAGATAGATTAAGATCTGTTTGGGGTAATATCGCACAGATTATAATCAACCACTGATCCCTAAATTAAACCAATCCTTAAACTTTTTTATTTTACTTTATACCATATTGAATTATGTAAAAAAAAAAAGTAATCACTCCCTTTCTGATGGTGGGTATGATGTTATTAATATGGAATGTAATATTTGCTTTTATGTCATCCAAAAAGTTTTACTTTATATACATATTAACGCTGAATGTTCCATACATATTTATGTTTAAACTCTAGATGTGAATTCATGTTCTTCTTAGATAGTGGTGGTTTTCTTGCCCAGTGCTTTCTGATGGTGGCATTACAAACATAGCTGGGGCAAGATAAATCTGCACATAATTGTATGTTGTTTTTGGGTCCTTTGTAAGTTTGTGGATAATTTTACCCCGTGCGCTTTTAGATATCTCTGAGGACAATCATTCAATACTGTTCCAAACCTTTTGATTTGGTCGATACGGCTGGCAGTGGTTGATAGTCCCCAGATCCTTAGGAATGGCTATGTAACATTTACCAGATTGATATGCATCAACAAATGTTTTCAAAAATGTATTTTGAATGTGGCATGATGTGGTTTCCAAATCCGGTGTGCTGACAACTTCAGGATGATTCAATGTTAGTCAGACTAAAATTTGAGAGGGCTGGCCCAAACAAGGCCGGGTTGTTCACCAAGGTCTTTGAAACCAGGAATTGGACATGGTTCCTAGGAGAGGTTGTAATAATGTCTTATTTTTAATATCCCTATGCTGGCCCTATAGGGAATCATCTTTTCCTAACTTGATATCATTCCAGCATTGTATGGCTCTATATCTTCTCACATTGTTGTTTTAACCATTTGTGCACTGTACTTTGAACTTTGCAACTGCATAAAATGCCCCCCTCATTAAATATGCAATATGCAGGGGCAGCACAGAAGAAATTCACTTGGGGTGGAAATTTGTAATGAACAAAAATATTTGCTCTCGTTGGTTTATTAAATGAATGCCATAGTGAGATACTGATATAAATTACCTTCACCAGTGTGGTGGCCACAACACCTTTTGTTTCAGTAAGCAGTGCTCCGGGCAGCTGGTTTACCCAATATAGTAATTTGGTCTAGTAATATGGCACTGCACGCCCTTGGATCTGTAACTCCACCACTGCTTATAACCACTATTGATCAGCAGTTGTGTATTGTCCTGTTGGTTCCAATAATATAATTAACGTGGTGTAAATTCTATGATCGTTTGCTAGCTTTCACTTATTACAACCTTAACTAGTGAGCTGTCTGACTAAATCTCTTGAGAGGTACACTAAAAGTAATAGCTGCATAATGATAGAGCATAACAGTCAGCAATACCAGAGTAAAAATAATTAAATCTTAAAGCTTATTGCAAGCTGAATGCTGACAAGTAAAATTACTAACTATACCTGTAATGGGTTTGGAGAATGTCACAACCATAATCTGCATGCCATGAGGTAAATACAAATAAAACGCAGCCCTGTTACAAATTGCTGGGGTCATTTTCACAGGCCATTCCTTCTGCACATTTTCTATGAAGCCATGAGGACACTGGCTGTGAAACTAGCTCAATTATCACATTAACAGGTTGATTACTGAAGTAAGGCAAACGGGATGCAATTGGATCAAAATAACCCTATATTCACGAATGGGACACACTACAAATTATCGAAAAAAGAAAAATGAAAATTATGCGTTTTCATATTATATTTTAGCTGAAATAACATTACATTATACCGCATGTGAAAGATTTACTGCATGTGAATGGCACTTATCTATACTTTGATACGCTGCTCAATTAAACTAACCACACCAAGATTTTATATACTGTATGAACTGCTTCCTACAACAAAACTGTCTAGGTAGATGTCAGTGTACTATGTCTATGTCCATGTCTGTCATTATGACTTGTTTGGGCTTCATGCCATACATGTACTAATTGGAATTGGTAAAACATACTTCAAAAGTTGTCTGCCGAGACACTTGAAAATGATACATTTGTAGCAAGTAGTTCAATTGAATAACCTTGTAGTGGCTAATTTAATTCAACAGTGAATTACAAGAGGAATAACAAAGATATATTAAAACTATATTGGTTAACCATACCAAGGGGGACATACTGCTTTAACCTTTTAACCCGTTAAACACAAGTTTATATTTAATTTATTATGGCAGTGCTTTGGGGGGGGTTTTGGTCACAGTCTAGATTTTGTGACCGCAATCTTGATTTTGAACATGTATTGCAAGACAGCTCATGGAATGAAGCCACAAATTTCTGACGGTGGCTCTATAATTATGTACTTAAATTAAATGTTTTTTTCTGTATGAATAAAAATCTGGCACTATGTATTGTCTACCATAATACAGTAGGGTATTGTTACATACAGTTGCAGAAAATACATTTGCAAGCTATTAAAAAGCAAATAATTGATTAT
Organism: Spea multiplicata; assembly: GCA_009364415.1. NCBI lineage: Eukaryota > Metazoa > Chordata > Amphibia > Anura > Pelobatidae > Spea > Spea multiplicata. The sequence goes on along the minus strand of VKOC01019419.1, from coordinate 74,621 downwards.
TTCAATGACCGTTACAATCACTTTAAGAGATAAAATAATTTTTGTGGATACATTAATATCTTACATATACATGACAGCATACAATTATTATTGTTATGTGCCTTTGCAGAATAGACGCTACATGCTAAAACTGCCCGGAATTTACCAACTTTGGTAATTCTATGGTCATCTTATAAGGTATCTGTACAAATTACAGCCCCTTCAAAAGATCTGTGCACAGTTACATTAAACAGTATATTCACATGACATTCCAAATCATTATAGGCTCGTGGATTATAACTCAGCCGCCAGAGATGGAAATGCATATATTGTGAATGTTCAGAATTCCAGTTGCGGATGTTTGCTGCATTCTCTGATCAGAACAGACATGGATTAGCAGCAAATATCTGGATTGCATTCCACAGAGCTAAGATAAATATTACAACTGGTTATTTAAAAAAATGGCAATTGCAGTTTCAGTACCCTATTACAAAGCATTTGGATAGGAAATACTGGATCCTTGAATAGTGCTGTATTATCTAAATGTACTATTAAATAATTGCAAAGCCCTTGCCGCATCTGCTATGCGTTGTACATTTTTATTTTAAATCTTCATAACAGTATTTGAATCTGATAAAAGTCAACCACAATAAATTCTATAGTTTTTTTAAAGCCCCGAGGTCAGTGGTTTTGCTGTGAGGAAAACAAAAAAGTGCCAGGTGCCAAATTGTGCCAGAAGGTCACAGCGTACACCAAGTCCTGATGGCTGGTAAGTATAAAAGTTTCCCCTGCACCACTAGCCATAGTTCAGAGCAATTTTAAGAGGTGTATAAAAAAAGTGGACAAAGGGACCCTAGTGAATATAGTGCTCTTATGGACCCATGTATAGTGAGTGGAAAAAAATGTGCACTCACTCAACTGCCAGCAGATACATGCCAGGGGCTACCTCTGGCTCGCTGATGCAAATCCTAGCGTCATGGCCAGAAAACCAAGCTTTTCTTCTCTCACAGGTACTCACTTGATCTTAGCAAAAGAACCGAGAAGGGAGTGGGTAGGCTGTGTGTGGGCAAAGATGGCACAGGCAAGCACATCTGCTTACAGAGAGGAACATACACAAACACACATATACACACTCCTCCCCCTTAACTTGCATGGTGCCCTGTATTTATTGCTACCCACTCTCTCTGTGCGAGCTACTGCATTGCCGCTGCCTTATTGCAGGGTCATGTAATGCATGGGTGCTCCTGGGTGCCTCAGTGAGAGAGTGCCATAGGTGTCACTGGGTGTATCTCTCTTTTTACAGCTATCTAAATACATTTAGCAATTAACTATTGCATTGTATCTGTTTGGGGGTATAATCAAGGCCCACGCAGCCTCTGAGGTTTAGGTGCATACATGGATAAGAACCATCCCTTAATGTATTAGCCTCTACAACATCTGATGGGAAGCTTTTCCATTTATCTACCATCCTCCCAGTAAAGTAAAACTTTCTTACATTGCATCTAAACCTCTCACCCACTAATTTTAGATTATGCATTAGGCCTCTTATATGTATTAGAGTGTGTGTTTATATGTAAGGAGATAGTGTTAGAATGGGTGTGTGTAGCTGGGTAAATACAATATTTATTACCGTATTTGCTCTGAAAAATACCGATTGTCTTATAATTGAGGTTGTCTTCTAATCAGACCTCAAATGAGGTCGGCCTATGAGACTAAGATCCAGATCCCCGCAGCGCTGCAGGGGACCTGGATCCTCCTGTCTGGTAACCTAAGCTGCTGCCGGCACTTCCACCGGGCGTCTATCACCGAGCGCCAGCAGGGAATTCTCTGCCAGCCGGGAACGTCCGCTTGATGAATGCAGACAACCCTCGCTACTGCTTGTACTTCCACCGTAGCTTCTATGACGCAGCACCGGCGTCACATGACCTTCCGGTTCTCCTAGAAGTTCCGGCTGAACACCCGCTGCCCCCACCAGACACCAGGGAGTCAGAAGCATTGGTAAGTCGGGGGAGTGTTGTATGGGTGGCATAAGGCCTCTCTGGAGGCAGAGTGCCCCATGATATGCCTTTTAACCCCCTGTATTCCACTTTGCCTCCAGAAATGCCCTTTAACCCCCATATGCCACTCTGCCTCCAGAAGTGCCTTATACCCCTTTATATGCCACTCTGTCCCATGATGTGCCTTTTAAACCCCTATATGGCACTCTGGCATTTCTGGGGGCAGAGTGGCATATAGGGGGTTAAAAGGCATATCAGGGAGGCAGAGTGGCATATAGGAAGGGAGGCAGAGTGGCATATAGGGGGGTATAAGGCATACCAGGGAGGCAGAGTGGCAAGCCTGGGGGCAGATGTGCATAACTGGGGGGCAGGTTGGCAAATAAAAGGAAATAAAAACTAAAAAATATTTTTCTCAATCATAGCTTTTATTAAATATGAAAAAAATTGTTTACATTAATTAATATTTACTAGGAAAAAAAAATCCTATAGGGTAGTCTTATATTCAGGCTTTATTTCCTAAATTAATATTCAGATTTTGGGGGGTCGTCTTATAATCAGGGTCATCTTATAAGCGAGCAAATGCGGTATATAACATGTTCTTTATTGCATATATATACATACAGTATATAATACATAAATATTTTAAAAAATGGAATCACAGAAAAAGTGGGCAAAACATTTGGTATGACACATACCATCGTTACTATTGGGCTTCAGCCCAGGTCTTTTTGGAATCTAACGTTAGAATCTACATTAAAGGCTTACCCAACAGTCTTTTGACCTGATGTCAATTGAACTTTCTGGCCATAAATGCCATAACTAAATTATGCTAGTGGCATTTAAAAATAAATGGAATGAGTCAATCTCGTACTTAAATATTATGTCTGTCAGGAACAAAGTACTTAGTTTTCTTTGTTGTCCTGTCAACAATCTATACTAAAGCCTAAGAAATAGGCATTCTTCCTCCATTCCCATGACGTACTTGAAATGGAAGTGATAAAATACTTAAGTATGGTATTTTTTCTATTTCTGCCCACTGGTTATTCGAGTCTTGTATACTTCCTTCCATTTTTCCTACCATTTCTTCCAAGGGATATCCTATATTTTGCTATAGTCAAACATGTTGTAGGTGGCTCAAAGTATCTTTAACAGACAGTAGGGAAACAGGATTCAGTTCCTCCCTTATGTCTATTTACTCGGATTTCCTCCTGGGTCATAAATCAACAGCACTTCCACTACTTTGTTTACCATACCATGGTATAAATTAGTAGCTTTTCAACAAGTGAACATGTTGTAAGTTCCTGTTATCTCTTTTAGGTTTGCAAAGGCATTATAAACAATGCACAAAGTATGTTATTTTTGCAACAAAAGGGGCCGATTGGCTAAAATCTAAGTTGATGTCTACTAAATATCAGCTAAGATGGCTACAAAAATATTGGGTTTCAATGCAGGAACTTACTTCTCTATAGGTATAATAAATGAAGATATGGAGATGGCATTGCAGTAGGTGAATTTGGAGAGGAAAAGAAAAAACTACAGTGAGAGAATTTAGGTAAAATATTCAAAGTTATGAGGTGTTGGTTAGAAACAAGTGAGCAAATGGAGGAATAGGTGTAATAAGTGGCATTACAAAATACACTATTATTTTACCAACCCACAATACATAGGTTGCACTAACAAAAGAAAATGTTAGGCATACATGTATCTGGAAAGTCCAGAGGTAGGGGCAGGCAGCACATGTTCACTGAGGTCAAAAACAAGCTGAGGTTATGTACAGGAGACAACCAGGATAGTCAACAATCGGGCCAAGGTCAGAAGCTGGGATGTCAAACAGGGTGAAAAAGGTACAGAGATCTAGCAAGTTTAGTGCAAGGATAAATGGCACCTGTACCAAGACATGACACCACAGCTTGGAAAATGCAAGCACCGGCTGAAGCAAGAGTAGGGGTTATATAGGGTCAGAGGTTAATGCTCCACCCCCAACGGACGTCCCTACCTCCATGTAGGAGGATCACCGCTGAACCAACAATCAGGATGCAGCCCTGGCATTGAGGACACCCCCTGCCAGGAGAAGACGAGTCATGCAGCGGGGCATGGCGCTCAAGGTATGCAAGCCTGGAGATGCACCATTGTGACTTGGAGCAGGTAGGAGACCCCTGTTTGGTTTGGGAGTGAGCCTCGAGGCCTGACAGAAAGGCTTGTAAGATTTACGACCAATAGAACACACGCAGCTTGTTGTGTATGGCAGTGGATGACATGGTTAAAAGCATTCAGACTTTAGCAAAGGCCAGACCGTTGGTCAAAGATAACCAGGTGAAGAGTCTATTGGCACAGTCATGTACCCCTATGGTTCAGCGACAAAATGTATCAGCTTTTCTTGAAGAAAACAAAATCTAAGGGCAGATCAAAATAGAACAGGCTGGGGTATAGAGCACACGAGAGGTCAAAGAACAATCCAAGGTTAATTATCGGAGAATCAATATCACTAGGGTCACCCAAAACATCATCAACAATACGCTCAACACATATGATGTGTTCCAGTCATTTGTGCCTCTGATCTATATTTTTAACCAAAAGCTTTTCTCAATGGATTGCCAAGACTCACTAAATGGATGAAGAAATCAGGCTTAATTAAAAGGAGTGGAATGCTGTCTGCATCAATGAGGTTGAGTCATCGAGCCACACAAAGATAGCATTTGCAAACATAAAAACCTACTGTTGGGAACTACGGGTTTACTTTTATCATGATAACGTTGATGCATGTTTGGTCAGAGCTCTCTCCTCTAGACATTCAGAGCTCCAAGTGACACGAGGCTAGATCATCCCCAATCTCGACCCATTTAAGACACAGGTCACCAAATCACCACCCAACATACAGTAATTTCATCATAAGGCTCTCATCCCCTGAGATGTTTGAATGGAGAGTGTCTTATTCCCCAGATATACAATGTCCTTCCATACACATAGATATTATATACAGATATTAATATAATAGAAGTTATGATATTTAACGTAATTTAAGGTAGGTATCATGGTGCAATAATGCTTATTAATTAATGAAAGATTTACTCTTTCGTCCACTATGTGAAATGAAAAGCAGAATATGCTGAACTATGACAACATAAAACAAAACATCCCTGGAATTCTATCAAAACCACATAATGTATTTATATATATAGCAAGTTTTTATTATCTTTACTGTTTAGTGAAGGCAAAACTTTGTGCATGTAAAAAAAGTAAATGCTTACATTTGAGGTAATTATTTTTGTGTCTAAATTCAGCAAGCTGGTGAGAGCAAAGAGAAATATACATATTTAGCTCTTTTTTACAAGTGCGATAAGTTTTACTCTTTTTAAAACCCTGTTACACATCAAACAAAGCCACAAAAGTTCAGTGCTTCTAATGACGAGAGCCCACAAGCTAATGCCTAAAATAGTAGCAACTCTTTCCTAATGAATTCTGACCACATTCTAAGCACAGATGTAAGAAAGAATGATCCTAGAATTATCCAGCCTAGTTTCTTAACATCAGGACTTTCTTTTTCCCAGGTCAAAGGGACAGCTGTCCAACTTTTTCTTGCTCTCTGAAAGCTCATTTTACGTTTTAACATTTTTTAACATTTTAGAGCATAAAGCCAGTAAAACAGTAAATACTTCAAACTATCAATACCATCTTTTACTTGCTGTAATAGCTTGCATTTATGCTCTTACCTTCTCCTTGACACAGAGTCAAGACTGTACTAATATGTGTGCTTACCTAAGGTATCCTTAAGCATTAATACAAACATAGACATTTTGTTATTGTCAGGCTTATTCTCCTGACGTACGGTCAAACTCCATATATTCTCTATATTCCATGTAACTCAAATACAAGAACATGATACAATTCCACCGTGATGTGATTTTTAAAATGTATACGGTAAGGTAGTCTAAACGATAACAAAGGTTGCTCTCCCCATATCAACAAGCCTCTATTTTATCACCTCTTCTCCCTTATCCCTCCATCTCATCTCCTGGTGGGCCCCATGGCAGCTCCCATTTTTACGCTGTATTAATTGCTAAAAATAAGGTAAATAACAAGGACAAACAACTTCTTGGAGCATAAGCAACTTGGATGCATGACCAGGCATCCTTTTTTGCTTTTTTTCTATATGGAGAGAGGAAAGGGGCCGCTAGACGCATGGCTAGCTGGTGGGAGACATGGCTAGCTGTGACTAAGTATAGAAAAGGACAGGAAGCAGCTCGAACCAGCAGGTAGTGGGTGAAAATTAACATCAAAGAAAACAACATCAAGATCAAACGTCTGCCCATCCATCAAGGTTCCGAAGTATATTAGCAGCACAACTTTAGTAAACACTGATCAGGAAAAGAGAATAGCACAAAAAATACTGATTTACAACTTTAACCAACAGTACAGGTTTTTTTTTTATTCCAGTTTTTCATCAAATGAAACTCCTTCTCGTTGTCCTTAGGCATAGACTGACCTCTTGCATGTTTACATAGTTTGCATGACTAGAAAACATATAATCCTATCAATTTCTCTGGGATCCTTCTATTATTGAGGAAGAAGACAAATATAACTCCCTTTTCTTCCCTCTTGCAGTAGCTTTCAATTTAGCTTTGGTGTACATAGGTAAATTACCAATTTTAAATCGCATGGACACATATAATCTTTTGTTTCAATATGCATACAATATCTAGTTTCTTAAAGTAAATGGATGCCTAAAGTTAAACATATGCTATAATGTAGTAATTCTAAATCAATATAAAGTCTAGATTTTATACAATTTATTTTTCATGAGAATTGTTTTCTTTCCAAAGTTTTTAAATGCCTTTACCCTAACAAAATGCCCACCCCTGAGGCTTTAAACCATGTGTTTCCTTCAGTTAGCCATCTATTTCAGCTGTGGCACTTAATGTATTCTCATTTTGAAGGTGTGCTTCCCTAAAGATGCGGCTAGCCACCAGTAGGGCTAGTGCTTGCCTCAGACATCCTAGTAAGTAGAGAGTAGGTAGGAAGGTGGTGGTAGTGGATGGAGAATGGGAAGGACCTGCTTCCTTCTGTGAAGGATGATGTAAGCTGCTGGAGACTCCGGGTCAAACCTGGAGAGTTACCAGCTATCCTTTTAGCAGCCCATGCCATTGGGTACACTAGCCTGCTATACAAAATAACATGATATAACATGATAAGAGTAGGGGCCAGGCAGATAAAGTGTTCAGCATGTTACCTTTTATTTTTATGATATTTCTTCAGTGTTGATCCGGAACTGTAATTTCATGATTCTCAGCCACTATGTGGCTATAAGTGCCTGTAACATTGTGTATTTCCTTAAACAGTTAAACATCCTGTCATGTCATGTCTAACAGACAAACAACATCGATTAATTTAATTAATTATTTAAACAGTTTGACAAGACGTATTCAAAAATGTAATCCCATTCAACATTATACATAGTCGTGCACTGTTGAGTTAGCGTCAGTTGGTTTGACATTTTTTGACGATCAATGTATCCAAAATTCTTTTTGTTACACTCATGTTTCTGGCCTTCCTTGATGAACACTTCTTTGTGTAATCTAATAAACCACAAAAGGATTGTTACATTAGGTTTTGATTCATTTGAATGCACTGCTATGTATTACAGATACATTTGTGGATTCAGTGCCAGGAACCAATCAATCACAAGAAATTATATAGGAACTTTTGCATATGTTGTAAAAATATTGAAAGATTTTTATCTCAAGTTAATTAATATGGGTCACTATAATGTGTTTTTTAGCTGATTTCCCCATTTTTTTTTTTAATTCAATTTAATGTGATAGATTGAGCTCTGGCACTGAATCTAGTCTAATATGTAAGACAATTTAGGATGTGGTTTGGAGGCTACCAGTGGAAGATAGATAAGCATATATATATATATATATATATACGTACATCTACAGATACATATACACTGTATCCCGTCCATATTTATCCTTTTGGGTTTGTTGCCCTATAAGGATTTGGGTGACAAACAGAATTAACTATAAATACCTCTAGTTCTGTATGTATATATATATATGAAAGGGGTGACATGGGTTATAGCTAATTTTTAAATTAGGGTCAGAATGGTGAAGAAAAAAAGATCTTGGTACTGAATATGCCTAGCAGCACGCTACGTCCTTTTTCTTGCGCTTTATGTTAGCACAGGTATTCAGCCTGGCATTTCCTGGGCATTTGCCTGCTTTGCCAGATGCCCACTCTAGAAGCAAGGGAATTGAGCAGAAAATACAGTGCAGTGTAGCTCAAATATTTCAGAAGATGATGTATCAGATTAGGGTGTATAAAAGAGATGTTTCTTTAATGCATACCTCTTACAAAAACATACTTTTAGGGATCACAGTGTTCTGGTTAAACAGCAAGAAGGTTCCTCTGGAGAAAACTCATTATAACCCCTCCCGTATAGTACTAAAATTTTATGGGAAACAGAACATAATAGATAAAAAAAACTAAATATTAGTTTTCTTATCTCATGGGGGAAGAGTGACTTAAATGTTTATTTGCTTCTGTAAGCACATGGACTGGGGCTGTTGAATAAATTATACCCTGCATTGATTGTGGCCTATATTTTAATGTATTTCTGTAAATGGAAACTCACATTATCGCATGTCTTGACCTTTTGGAAAGACACACCTGAAAAGCAGATTAGGTAATTTAGGTTTATGTAGGAAAGCCAAGACCTTTTTAGGAAACAAATTCTGGACCAAAATGTGTATTATGTAAGATGTTCAGGGACCCAAATTTCTTTGTCCCCCTTTCCTCTCTAGATGTCCATCTTCTGTAGAAGCGCAAATAAATTAGTGTGTATGGAAAACAAAGTAAAAGTTCACTGCATACCAATGAACATAATTAAAAGAAAATACCTATTTATGGCATAAATATTGAGCATTCCATCATGCTATATGGCCATATATGGCAACCTACCCCAAGTTTGACCAGTCCTATCTATTTTTTTATGGCTATATTGCTTATCAAGGAGCTGAATCAGTGGGACTGCTTTGCATTTTAACCCAAAAGAGAATCTTAAGCAATTTAAAGCCTTCTCACAATCTCACAACACTGTATACATAAACATCAGAAACTTAAATATAAATAAAATAAATTATTCTCTTTTTTCATCCCCTAGTTTTCCTGGAGCTACGCCTAGCTGCTTAGAAAAATAAATCATTATATTAAAATACGGCAAAAGGTTTCTTTGCACTGCAAGCGACCAACAGAAAAAATGCATAGGTTTTAGTACATCCACTTTTTATTTAAAGAATTACAACTACATTCTGGGCTCTGTTTAAAAAAACAAAACTATTCGATGTTTATAATTCAGTATTATGTCTTATGTGTCACCAAAGAATACCTAAAATTCCTCAAGAGAAAAATAATGTGCATTTACCCTGATTTACTTGAGGTATCTACTCATACATTGATATAGATGGGAGAAAAACATTTGTGCGAGTAAAAATGCCCCTGATTTGTGGCAGAGAAAGTGGACTAATGGCCCTAAGTTCATGACCTATGACCATTGATTCTTGGTCACTTTCAATTAATAGTGATTCAAGTCAGAGTGGCCAGGACTTTGAGTATTGGAACGATGTGTGCTTGGTGGCAGATTAGAATATGCATTCAATGGGATTAGTGCAAACCCTTTGAAAAGAATTAGGCGTCGATAATTGACAAACAGCCCTGAGACAGAAAAGAAAGAAAGGAAGGAAAGAAAGAAAGAAAGAAAGAAAGAAAAAAAGAAATGAAAAGGCTGCACTGGGCAGGTTTGGATCTATGAAGAGTCACACAGAACACATCACAGAGAGATTATTTCATTACTGTAGAGTAGCCATTTCTATGGGAGGTACAGACCCAAAGCAGTGCCTCTCTCTCACCCCATCCCATTCCTAGGGTGTCCAAATAAAATAATTACCACTTTGGCTTCCCCACACCCCACCCCTGCCTACTGATGTGAGGGGGTTAAACACCCCTAGAGGTCCCTTTAAAGGGACACAGACCTCCACTAATGCTCCTCCCGATCTCTGCTGTGTGTGTGTGGTGGAGGGTTTAAAGTAAAATAGGGGTGGAGAGTAAAAATCCTTGTCCACCTCCTTGGCACTCAATCACTTGCCCATCCAACAGTGAGCAGTGAAGACTACAGTTCAAGTCAAAGGGACCATCTACAAAAAATAGTTAAAAAGCCAGACACAAATGGAAAAAAAATGTCAAAATAAATAAATGCATACATGACCACATCTTCATTGCTGCTGATGGCACAGGAGAGTACGTACCTACTCTTGTGCACCGTTAGCCCCAGTGTTTAGAAGCTGTATTGTCCCCTCAATTGATTTGAATTGTTCCTATAGACTCCAGTGGTGTCCATAGAGTTGCTTGATGCCCCTGAGGTAACAAGATGAATTTTGTGAATTATTTTCAAACTCACATTTGTAACTCATTGGCAACTCACAGATTAATGAATTTACAAGCTTTACAAATCACAAGGCTTTACTGCACATAAGTGTATGCAAGTTGACAGTTATTTTTCCGGTAGTGCTAATGCGAGTTCTATTTGCGATTTTGTTTTTTGTCCAACTCCAGCGAGTTTGTTGCTCCGAACTAGCATTTTTTACCGGCTTGCAAGAACTCCTAGTTTCTCTTGCATACTCTCCTCGCAACTTTCCCTATAATGAATAAACACTGTGATTGTTCTGATTAAATTAGCTATGCATCATGAAGGGTCAGATGAATTCTATTGCAAAAGAAACTTAGAGCTAAAATAGCGAGACAAGTAAAAGTCAGTGGTATACACAGGTCATAGTGGAATGGATTTAATTAAATTGGAACATTTAGCTATGTAGCTAAAGCTAATGTGCATTACCTAATACTTCTTTTTACATTTGATAATACAAGAGAACCCCACCCTCGTTGTTATTTAATTCAACAAGGGTTTGGAACAAGCAATTTGATATCAAAGCCTTATCTAACTTTTTCAAACACTAAAAAAGTATTTTACCCTAAAGAGAATGAAGGGTATTGTGTTGGCATTATAATAAAATTGTGATATCATATGTGAGATTTTGAATCAGGCATAATGGAAATCCACTTCTATGTAGGAGATTTGGAAATGCTCACTGCAGCCATAAGTATGACACAAACCTTATCTCTTAGCTGCTAATTGTCTCCAGATGTTAGGCTTAGCAAAAAAAGAAAATAGATGTTTTCTAAAGCAGTGTTTCTCCAAAAGTTTTCTTTTGTGATGTAAATGAAAATAACAGATAATTATTATTAGTTTTCCCATAAACTATACAAATATTAAAGCTCTGGCGTATTGTTATTAAACACATAGAGTTCTCAGGTAGACTAATGGTGTGTTTATATGAAGTGCTGAGGGCAGCCACCATCCATCCTACTGAGAGTCATCATATGACATCATATTATGCCACTCCATTAAGGAGGCTGCCTGGCACCAAGTGCAGCATGTTGTGTCAATTGTGCAAAATTGACACCAAAATATTACATGCCAGTTGAGAGCCCACTTGCCATCATGGTAACCATTGGTACTCTATAATAACCCGATCTGCCGCTCCAGCCCATATATTCCTGACCACCCCCTACATGAGCATAAAAACAAGAGCATGAAGCTGTTCATAAGAAGCCATCAGCCGCACCTAGGTCATCAGACAGCCTCTGGACTTAAAGTGCCAGGGCTGCCTTCATGATCACCAGAACTGATGGTAACTAAATGTCAGGAAAGTATATCTTATTATCTATATATGCATTAGCAATTTTGGATACAATTTTGCACGACTCTGTTATCTACCAGTTTGGCGATGACAAGATTATTATGTTAAGGTTTGCCAAAGGTCTCAAAGTAATAAAAGACAGAAGCAGGGCTGATAGAAAGGAGTCCATATTAATTAACAGTAACATATTTAACCAGATTGTGAACCAGAGTGCCCTCCGACCTAGTTCAAGAGTGTTGTAGAAGGCAATGACTCTATAGGATTGAATTACTGCCCAGGTAGTTTACATTGTCATCTGTCCAGAAGCAGTACTATTTTTGCACATTCCTTTTGAAAAATGAACATTTGCAGTTCTCTATTTTTCCTCCCTGAATTCTGCATTCATGGGTCACTCCGTCATGGCCTTTTCCTGAAGAATAGTCTTTCTCTTCGGGATGAATCAACCACTGCAAGAAGGAATCATAGAGTTAAATAATAAAAAGAAGGCACTAGTATTGTATGTTGTCAAAGGGTTTTTAAGTATATCTGTGTTGTGTTTATGTGATTAAATTAGTTGATAATAAAATATAGATAGGCATGCATGCTGGAGAAATTAATTATGAAGGTTGAACCTTTAATTCAGTATGTCATAGAAGTGGGTCACTGTGGGCATTCGCCGTTCCATGCAATGAAAGATAATTCAGCTCAACTTCCCTCCTCAAATAAGTGATATAACCAAATAATAATAATCCACGTGTAACTTCATGATATGGCATATCCTCATTTTAAAGGACACAGTAGTGAGAGAATTTGGCCCTCTTCAAACTGTACATCTTGCATTTAGGGTCCTGCCGCTGTGAATCCTTTTTGTCACCAAAAGCAATTCAAATGAACACTACCTGCCTGCATCATCAATGGCCGATATCTTGACCATGACTGTCATAAATCATTTATCTGCTCATCTCAAGACACTTTTTACGCAGTATCTTAAATAATATTATTCCATGTGTGTGATAGACTCCTGTCCTCAGCAATCATATCATGTCCCAATGAGCTGGCTGTCGCAGTAATGCAAGCCTTCCACTTTGAGATTAGTGACCTTAGGTTCTTCCCCCATGACCGATGCTTAATGGTCCGTGCAGAACGCAGGGCGCACACAAACAAAACTAACCTCTCACCTATCAAGAAGGTTTCTTTCCAGGCAGGGATAAGATAAATTAACTTCAGGATAAATTGATTGCTAGATGCACATGGATCTCCTAATTCAGTAGAAAGGAATGCTCCTCGTCAAATAGGAAGAGACACTAGGAAATTACAAACAGTATCATTACTAGATATGCGTTTTAATAATCCATTAAATTACACTTTTTTTTATTAAATGTGTAATCTAATTTCTTACTATTAGGCATTTGTTAGGTGTGTTAGATGATCTTATGTTTTACTTACTCTAATTAATCTAAAATAATCAGTGGGGTCCATATGAGAAAGACCATCTAATTCAGGGTAAAGACAATAATATTGGAATGAGGCATATATCATTAACCAGTAGCTTACACATACAAAAAATGTATATTATAGGACATGTACAAAAGGTATGTGGTTTGAAGACTGGTCTTATCACCATAGCAACCAACAGAATAGTCTAATAAGCAGACTTTTACCCTTGCTCTACAACTCCTATATCTACAGCATCTCCAGTGTGTAATATGTTTGAATATAGGTAACATTAATGAGGCGTGACTGTTCTGTTATATATGAAATATGTTATCAAACGCTATATTTTAGGGAAAGCAGGTTATGTGTATGACAAGACACATTTCATCAAAAAGCAAAATGTTTTTGTCTTCTCGTACACAGAAAATAGCTATCATGGTTACTGCCAAGGTAATGCAAAATCCAGAAGAAACTAATAGCAGCCCTCTAAATACCATTGCCCATTAATATATATATATATAGATATATATATAGATATATATATATATATAGATATACAAAATCCTCCAAATCTGATCTTAGATGGCATTTATCCACTTAAAGGTAATTTCTTATTTTATTACACAGCTTCCAGCAGTCCTGTGTTTGTGTCTCTGTCATTATGCCCTTGAGAACTAAGTTGGTAAAGGATCAACTGACAAAACATTATATAAATCGAATTCAGTGAAAGGTTTGTGTGAACAAGAACATGGACAAATAAGGGTATAGTGAAAAAAATCTTTTTATGTATTGCCAAAACTTGAGTGAAATATATGTTGGCAGAAACTTGGCAGATGGTTATCCAACATAGCTATCAAAACTTAGCGTGTCAAGAGTCACAAGACGTTATTGATACACTTCTGTGCACCGAACAGGATAGCTGTCAACACACCAATGCGCAGGTCATGTCAACTACTTAGCAAGAATTGCAACCAAAAATAGAAATGGCTGATTTACAGCATATATCTGTAATGTTCGGCTTTTTTCAGATAATTGTTACGCTATTTCTCGAAAATTGAACAGGAAAGCAGCTAGACTGCTGTGTCACTTTGTTTGCAGTATTAAGGAATATAAAATAGGTCCTCAGGTTAGAATATAATCCTTCACCTTGAATCATCTCCTATAGCGAGCAATAATATTCAATCACTGAAACCATAAAATAAAAACACAGGACGGGGAGGTATGTAGCAACAGACTATGTTCAAATTATAAGGTTATAAGGTTAACTCTTTACAGCATGTATGCATGTAATCTGGAAATAGAAGGCAAACATTTTAGGCCCTCATCATACTTGGGTAAATCTTTGAAAACAATATTCTCAAGAAACATATATTCTATATTTTAGATGTTTTGGTTCTCCAGGGAGGTCATATCTGAACATCATACTCGCATCAGGGGTGCAACGAAAACAACCAAACTGGTACTGATTCAAAAGAGCCAAGGTACAATAACATTCCTCACTGACAAATGGAGAACGAATCAAATAACATAGGTTGGCCACCTGACGTGTATTAAATTCTTTAGAACAATTTGTTCCTTGGTGGGTTAGGCCAAGAATGTAGGAAAACAACTCAAATTACATAGGAAATTCTTTAAATGACTTATATCCCCCTATGGATTTATCATGCATAATGATACTGTGCAAAATGCAGCCTTACTACTTCCATTAACAGACCAATATAAACAAATATCATTTCCAAAACAATAAATGAGAAATTGGTGTATGTGGTTTGGTGAAGACCCAAAGTAAGGATAGACGCCGTAAAGAAAACCGTAAGACATAACAGCATCTTGGTAGATCAGTTTGTTTTTTTGATGGCATAACTAGATATTTGAACATGTAATTAGTGTTAGACATTAAGATGAGAAAAAAAATAGTTCAACAATGTTCAAGGAATGCAAGAGCATATTCCCCGCAACTATGCTCCAGAAGATTAATTTAATTGTGGTGGCAATCAAAATTATGTACTATGGGAAATTATTATGTTTGAAATGAGAGAGTAATTATACAAGAAAGCATGATCGTTGGAATCTAAACTAACCCGAGGCAAATAAAATTCAGGTCTAGTGGGAAAGTCAAAGGGATCTATTGCACCCATTCAACTGTATATGAGGGAATGTATGTATATGTCTGTGAAGAAACATGCATGATCCCACCTGATAATAAATCCCATGTGGTAATAGATCCTGCCGAGATTCCTCATCCCAGTGGGCATTTGCCACTCTCTCCCACTTGCCATCACTCACCAGTTCTTATGTTTGTAATTCTACACTACTATGGTTTCTATCTTCAATTGAGAATCCTGGTTTATACCTGATGCCTTTCATGTTTTCACTTAAACATTACAAATTCAACAGATTTCTCCATGAAGAATGGGACTAGTCATTAGAAGAAAAGAAAAAAGTGACATATTCCAATTGTGGTGAAGTTAAATAATTAAAGACATGCCACATGTGCAAAAGAATTGGATCATCTCCCTGGCTACTGTCCTTCCAAATTCCAGCCATAGTAAATAGTATCAAACTCAGGAACATATCAATAATTTGTCACAGGCACTCAAAAATTGTAGCAATTTGTGTCATCTAATTTTGTTTACAAGTGAATGCTACATTTCTTTCAAATTGAAAATGCATTTTGAGTTTAAACAAACCTTTACAATCAATTGATCACACTATACTGTACATACATTCAGAGTAAATCAAGCATTAGCAGTTTCAGCATGTTCGGCATGTATTAAAGTATTTTTTATCCAAACATTTCAACCTACTTGTGAAAGTAATTATTGTAATATATAGCATATGAAACAACGGCTTACAAAGAGGAGGAGAACGTTGGAAGTACGCTGGGAAATGTCATCTGTTCAGTGCAAGCGACGTGAAACAAGAGTAATAAGTTGCTGCACTATTTTAGAAAAAAAACATTATTCATACTTTACTGACAGGTCTGCATGGAAGACAAAATGCTGTTTTAAAACTTAGATATAGGTTTGACAGGGCTTACATTAATACAGCCAGACCACTAAACACTCACTATGGGAAATTAAAAGCCAGGCTAAACAAACAGTAGAGGTTGTCACATACAGCAACCTGGTTAGAAATATGCACTTATCCCTCTGATCAAATGGCCGAGGGTACCCTTATTTAAGAAGAGCTTTTTAAATGCTTGGGATCATTCTGATTGGTGATCACAGGGACCATATGGATCTGGCTGCCTCCCAATAGTTCATGACTTGGTGGTCACTGGGAAAAGGCATGCATTGGAGTACACACAAACATTGTACATATGACATTCAATGCTATTTTCATAGAACCTCATATACAAATGGGTTAATTTACACATATGCTGATTGTGGGTATCGCCTTCAGACCATGCTGACAATGAAACATTAGCAGTCTCTGTTGCTGGCAGGTTCATACTCTGCAATGTTTCATGTTTCTATGATAAGGAAACCTATGTCGGGGTGAGGCTATACGCAGGGCCAGGCGCAGACCAACAGCACCAACCTCAATCCATTTCCCAGCTCAGTGGGTCAGTCGGGTAGAGATCAAAGGATCTTTCAGACCAGCAAGCCAACCCAACTGCCTGAAAAAGTGGTCCAGTTCCTGAAAATTGGGCCTATAACACAGAAAATTGCATACTTGGGAGATATGCAAGTTCCTTAGGATCAAACACTTTAGTTTTTCTTTTGTTTAGAAAA
Source organism: Spea multiplicata (assembly GCA_009364415.1). NCBI lineage: Eukaryota > Metazoa > Chordata > Amphibia > Anura > Pelobatidae > Spea > Spea multiplicata. Next base: position 57,740 of record VKOC01019419.1, on the reverse strand, counting down.
AGAGGTCTTTGGTGGTATAGTGTATCGTCTTTAATCACACTTCTGAATGCTAATGAAATTATGTTGGTAGAATAAATTGCTTAAAAAGCCTTGTTTACTTATATCCCTACATATGCCACAGTAAGCTTCTTATCATGCTACATTGAATTAACAGAGCTTGAAATGGTGATACATTTCTGGCTAAGCTCTTTTTAGATGTTTTTTTTATTCGGCTTAAAGGAAGGCCTTAGTTGTTGGCCAACTGTATTACCCGCAATGGGCCTACTATTCCTATTTTCTTTTGTTGAACTGGCCATGATCTATAATTATGTATTTTATGAACATAGCTGGGAACGTCTCATGGCTATCCCCCACCAATCCACTGGTCTTCGTATCCTGCTACCTATAGGAGCATGGAGGCTTGACCAAGATAAAGGCTAGCGCACATAACAGTCGGGCTACCTGCCCATAGGGTCAAACGCCATTTTCCTGTTCGAATATTAAACACTGGCAGAAAAGCCTAGTAATCAGCTCACAGTTCCCTGTGCCTTACTTTATGTTTTCCCGTTCTTTGTATTTAACCTGCCTCAACCTCGGCTTCGTTCTGTTACTCCAGGTTTATTTTTGGTGTTCTGTTTTTTTAGTTTATGGTTAGTGTTAGGAGTCGCCTGATGTAAAGTACTGAGAAGAGGTAGTTTTCATTTTATGGCTATGATATAAATTGCGCCTTCACATATTTGCATTACTGTCAGATCCTGGAGCTAACCTGAAAGTTTTGTTTGTATCCTTCTTTTGTTTCTTGCTTGATTGTACCCCTATCCTCTGCTCCTGTTTACCATACCTACGTATAACCTGGGTCCACCTACTACCCTGTACCACCAGTCCAGGTCTGAATATGGATCCAGCAGGTATAGCTTACATGTATTTATGTCTCTGTATACTCTGCATACTGGACTCTTTCTCATAACGACCGTGGGTTGTGCCGTCAGCTGAACCTTTTGACAAAACCTGGAAATTTCGGGTATGTCTATGAAGAACATAGTACTAAACGAATTATGAGCTTCTTTACAGTGCGAAAACATTAATCTAATAACAGAAGCAAAAAGAAGAAGAAACCTAGCTGACAGCAAACCAAAAATGCAAAGTTAGGAGATTCCTATGCTCTGTACTATGTGAACTATACACTTACTAAGTTCATCTGTGGACAATAACAAATTTCTGTCTGGAATGAGTGAGGTCTGTGCCTTCTGGATTTCATCTTCACAAGCACATGTACACACAGATAAAAGGACAGTTTGATTAACGATCACCCTGTATGCTTTTCATAATTCACTGGTTGTGTATAAGTGTCTTGGAATCTATTGGGGTAAATCGGAATTTGACTTCATGTATCCAAGCAATATTGAACCATTCAACCATTACAATGCAAGAGCATTTGTAATGTTATACATAAAAAGCAAGAAAAATGTCATAGAAATGATCAGGCATAAGAAATATTAAAACTGGGGTTTCTTAACCTATGGCCTGTCACCAATAAACTTCTGCTCCAGGAAGAGCTTAGCTGGCCCTGTATAATGTACAGTTAAATCAATGAGATTTCTCCAAGGTTTCCTTAACGGCTGAATCTATACATTATTCATGGTCAGTTCAGCCCTTCTTGCTGGAGAAACCTGTCTTGTGTTGGCCCTACATAATCAACCTGGGAACTCTCTGGGTTTTGCTTGGAGACTACAGGAGAAATGCTACTTCTCTGGTTCTCCGGGTCAACACCTGAATCCTTTTTTTTTGTTGTGTTTTACTTCATTACACAAGTGCTTTTGGTAGGATTTGTATAGTGATAGAGTCCTTTCTGTGATCCTTTTATGGGTTTTCCCTGCAAGGCCCTGTAGATTTGTAGCTAGTACATTAATGGGCCGCTTGGCTAAAGTGCCCCTCGGGCTGAAAGTTGCCAATCTACCCAAGTTTTGTGGTAAAGATGATGCTGAAGCTTTACTAAATTCTCATGATGTGCATAGCAGAAAACAACACCTCATTATTCATGCATTATGACAAGAATAATGCTTTAACCCTTAAGGATGAAGGTCATTTGATTTGTAAGGATGCAAGCAGTTTACTCAAATAAAGGTCGGATAATAACAACACTAAGATCCTGACCCCGCAGCAATGCAGGGGACCTGGATTCTCCTCTCTGACAGCCGGCAGGAGTCTGTGCAATGCCCGCAGACATCCTCGGCTACTGTACTCCACTCTAGCCGGGGCTTCTATGATGGAGCACCAGCGTTACAGGACACGGTGGTGCTCCACCATAGAAGCCCCGGCAGAAGTACTGGCCAGCAGCGGCGGAGGTTGTCTGCGCGCAGTGCGCAATGTTTGCCGGCTGCCAGAGAGGAGGATTCCCTTGCAGCGCTGCAGAGGACCTGGATCTTCCTCTCTGGCAGCCGGTGGGAATCTGCGTGATGCGCACAGACAACCACCGCTACTGCCTGCACTTTCACTGGGGCTTCCACTATGGAGCACCAGTGTCACATGACATTCCGGTGTCAGTCATAGAAGCTCCAGCGAAAGTGCCGGCCAGCAGCAGAAGTTTGTCTACGCGCAGAAGTTTGCTCACTGGCTACCCCCACTAGATACTAAGAAGTCTGGGAGGCAGGGGGGTAAGTCGGGGGGGGGGGGTGCAGGTTTCACAGCATAACTTTTTGCCACTATGTAAATAAAAAATAATACTATGAGCCATGATTGCATTTATCCATTACTCTTATAGGCAAAAAGAAGGTGGGCATCAGTTTTTACGAGGTGTGCTTTTTTAAATATGTTAAGCTGTTACTGTAACTTTAATGGCATTCCGAATCCAACCCACAAACAAATATGTTTCTGAAAAGCAGACAACAAAGCCCATTTCGTATTCATTGTACAACTTTTTATGAAGCCATTTTCCCGCCAACCTCTAGCCTTCTAAAGTATGCATCAAAAAAGAAATATGTATTTTTGCAAAAACATTTGCAATTCTATTCAGTATTGTTTTCCAAATGATAGGCGCAACATTACCCAAGTGCATTAATACCCTAGGATTTTTTTACAATGCTTTTCAATGAGATTTAAAGACCAAAACTGTTCTTGTTCTTTGCAGTTTAATTACTGGCCTGCTTACCTTAGAATGAACAGTCACTTGGAACTAACGTTCTGCTCTAACAAATGTACTATGTGAATGGGCAAACATAATTAATACCCGTTATTTAGTTCGAAAAAAAGGTCACATACTGTATTTCCCCAAGTACTATTTGTTATGTTAAAAAAGAGATTCAAAACTTTAGCAACTCATCTATTCTTCAGAACAAATTGGTGAGGGTTATAGTTGAGTTGAGTTAATTAGCACTCATGGGGACTTTTTACTAGAGGTGATACTGAGACACCTCAAATACTCTTTAATAGCCCGTCACGTTGATTCTATTGAACTTGCTCACTAATACAGGAAATTGCATTTTTGTAATACTTGTCCTTGTGAAAACCATTACTTGTCAGAAGGTAAAGATATCCTAATTATAACCAACCAATATTCAAGCAGCCGTTTCAGTTGTTATATACCAGTGAGAAATGCATTAGTTACATATACATCACTAGAGTAGAACATGTAGAGAAACTGGCAATTTACCCTGAGATTGGTGTAAAAACTCAAGACCCAGGTTTTCTAAATAGCATATATCTTACTGTGGGGAAGGTAAGAAAGGGCACACAGTTGTGGGCACACAGGATGCACTGTGCAAGTGCTTTTACATCTAAAATAGCAAGGCTTATTAGGTAGATTAGAGATCTCCATCTGACAGGCCTGGACCCACATGCTTCATATTTCTTGGGCTCATATGAAGATGACCGTTGGGATAGTTACATAGTTATATAGGCTGAAAAAAAACATGCGTCCATCAAGTTCAGCCTTTCCTATATCTGTTAATTTGTTGCTGTTGATCCAAAACATGGGATATGATGTTGTTCTCGGCACAGAGTATGCTGAGGCCCAGTGACCTATTCTGGCCTAGGCCTAAGGTGGCAGGTACAGGGGGCGGCAGCCCTCTGGGACAATCAAGTCCCCCAGTATCCTGCTGCTCAATTGGCCAGATACAGGGGAGATCTTTGATCTCCTCAACTGGCTTATTTACACAATGGGGGCTGTTCTATCAAGATCCCCATAGTCTAGATTAGAAAACACGTCTTTAAAACACAAATTTCACAAAACTTGGGGGGGGCAGTTGGGGGAACCTATGAAAATATAATGTATGCATACAGAGTTATGGAGAATGAAAGACACCTGGTATCATTGATTGTTGCCTAGCTCACCACCCAAGGTTAGCCTACTCAATGCTAAGTGAAGCTCTAAATTGGGTGACAATCAATATTTTTGAAATCAATCAATAGATTTCCTGTCTCTTGTACTGAGATTATATTATCACCAGCATGCACTTGTCCACCCTTGACTAGCTTTTAATTTTTATTTTTAAATCTACCCGACACCGGATGCACAATTCTAGAGAGGGGAAAAATATGTCAGATATATTTGTAGAACAAAGGTCTTAAGGAACACTCTGGCACGGAGATTGAAATGCATTGCTTTAAAATAATTCACACATTTTAAAATAATAACACATCAGCAGTTTTTGGATGAACTATTAATTAATGTAAAAAAGTGTTTTCGTGACACGCACATAGTTAAGGGTCCGTATGTTTTCCCATCTGATTAAAACGTGAGCTGACCCAATAACCCTGCTCTTTGTCACATTTCTCCTCTGATAGCTCTGGGTGTATTTTGTTTTCCATGAATGGTTGAACTTTGCACTACCTGGATATCAGTTATAGCTGTAAGCAAACCTTTTCATTGCCACACCTTTATTTCATCACCTGCTCTAGTTAACAAGCTTATTTATTTGCCACAGGACACATAAAAACACATAAATGAAGACATATTGCCAAACCGTCTCTTCAAAGGGGCCGGGGCTATAAGATATGTTTATTAACAGCATATACATGGGGGAAAAACTTTCAGTTTTGTTTTATAACATGTAAACTGTTTTATAGCATGCCGGGAACAGAAAACAGGTGCAGCTTATCAACAAGCTGGAGAAACAACAGTGACTCAAATATAATGGTATTGTGCTAATCACAGCTGTGATTCATATATATATATATATAGATATATATATCTATATATATATTACATATATTATATATGTAACTGGTGGAAGAGAAATGTATGTCCTGAGTTAAGGGAATCCATTAAGAAGCTATAGGTACATTTTGGAGGCGAGGGGTTAGGGGGAAATGTTCTGATTTAAATTTTGCTCATCGATCGATGGGGACAGGGGCATTTTGAATAATTTATTTGTGTGGGCAACCAACACAATGGCAGGGATAAATCTATTTTAAGCTCTCATGCCTCCAATTTCTTTTAAAAACCTGGTCAGCCAATGTATGACCACACTGACAGCAATATGGCCGAACATCAGAGATGAGTTGCACCATGTGCCTAGATGTTACATGACGTGGCTGAGCATACACTCAGCACCGCCACACATGTCCCTCTCAAGAAGATCTCTGAAGAGCAATCTTGGTTTTCTGCACATGGCTAGCCTGGGTCATAATAATAAATAAAATAGACAAGTGTACCGTACAGGTGAGGCTACTACAGCATCAAGCATGATGACCATACTTGGTAACTCTCTAGGTTTTGACAGAGACTCCGGGTCATCATGGGGTACTCCGAGTCATGAGAGCGGTAGTGCAGCACTTTCTACCCACTTCCCTTCCAGCAATAGCTTCACTCGGTGTCTCTCGGCCAAACACAGAGGGTCTTGACCATCAAATTGCAATTACTATAACCCTTTCTTGTAACAGATGGCAGTAAGAAGTGTTAACAAGCATCCGCAGTACTATTGCAGTATTAATACAATAAAGAAACATGTCTCCCAAATCAGCTGAAACTAATTTTTAGTACATATTATGATAAGCCTAATAAATGTGCCGTACAGGGCTAGCCTTGTCAGCAGCTCTGGGTGGTCAGGGTAGGCAAACTTTGATCTGTTGTCATATCCTTGACTATAATACCTGTAAACCAAGACTTGAGAAATCAGGATGTGAATGTGAGAGTTAACAGGATAAAAGAAGGAAGAACACATCATGTGTGTTTAATGGTCACAGCAAGAAACTCCCAACGAAAAATTATGTTTTACTGTTTAAACCTGTACTAAGGTTATGCATGACAGACAGGGCAGGACCCACTGAGTTTTGATTTATTTTTTTTAATAATTTTTTAAATAATACCTGATACTTTTAATATTTAATATAATTTTGTAAACTACTGGTATCTCTGCTGCATATTTCCTTAAATAAACTATAATGTAAATTCTTCATGTATGATTTATTCTTTATGTTTATGAAGCACCGAGAATGTCCATTAACCACATCTGTCATTTTTTTTTCACACTGGGAGTCCCAAAGCACAGATTAACTACAGACTAGCAAAAAGCACCCAAAATTTGCTTTCTCTCTCAGATAGTGAAAGCGAAGCCCCAAACATAGGACACAGAGTAACAGGAATTGCCACTTCTAAAGGGGAAGCCCCAAGGAAATAAAATACTTTTCTTTGAACAATAAATACAGGGCTGTATACAATAATATGGTTTAGAATTACAGAGATTATTTTAATTGTGCTGGGTTTTTTTTATTTGCAGACCAGGAGGCTGCCATTGTAGGCAGTCGTGATATTTTGGATAACTTTCAATCCCCAAACACCGCAGCGAGACGATTCTATAAGAAAGGGCCGACGGCTGGATATGTGCAGGGCCGGCCCTATAATGGAGCCGAGTGGGGCAATTGCCCCAGGCGGAACTTTTGAAGGGGCGGCACTTTGCCGCCCCAAGCGATTTTTTTTTTTTAAGTGGAGGAGAGAGGCGCCGAGTGGTTTTCGCTTACCCGCTGGGCGCCCCTCTCTCTCCTCTGAGGCGAGTCTCCGTGATCGGTCTCGTTGGCGGCTTGTAATGCTGAGCGCCGGAAGTGACGTCGATTTCCCGCGCTCAGCATTACAAGCTGGCACCGTGGTAGAGCAGGGAGACTCGCCGCAGGACTGTTTAAAGGTAAGTACAAAGGGGGGGTAAGGGTAGATAATGCCGTCGGCGAAGTTTAAAATGCCACCCCCCAGGCGTCGACGGGGGGTGTGTGTGACATTTTAAACTTCGCCCCAGGCGGCATTAAGTCTTGGGCCGGCCCTGGATATGTGGACGTGCAAATCCAGCTGGGGATTTTCCTGGGGTTCCGTGTGGCCGGTTTACTATATGGTAATGCTAATAAAGCTCTGTTTATCTAATGTTCATTTCTCCTTAGACTTCTATTAGCCAGTGTCAGGGATATTAAGACCGAGCCATTCCATTGCTTACCACAAGGCGATAAATCAGGATATTTGTCTTGTTAATTGGGCTAAGCATAAACTGATTTTAATGTGATGCTAGTAATAAAAAATAGGAAAGAGATCCCCATGAAGGATACTAAATTCTGAAGAATATGTACGCAATCCTTTTGGATTTCCCTTTGAATCCTTAGCCTTAGGGCAGGCCTGTATGCAGTCATCCGCAGCTATAAACTACAATTTGAGAGGGCCAAATGGCATCACACCATGATGTTTATTCTGCGTCTTCCAAACCGGGGGATTTTTTTCTCTTGATAATTAAAAACTCTAACATTAAGGTTGACATGCTTTGTTGTTATCATTATTTATTTATAATGCTCCATCGTATCCCACAGGGCTAGAGAATAATTCAATGAACAGTAAAGCTTCACAATTAATAATCCTTATATTAAAAGAGTGCAGTAAGGGAATTTATATTTATACTTTAAGGCAATTTGTAGTAAAATAGGACAGTAAGGGACTTGCATGAGATAGTTATCCGGAATCTAAAATAAAACATTAAGGTTTTTACAGAAGGAAACAACTGGCAGACTAGATGGGTCGAAAGCTTATCTGCTGTCTAATTCTATGTTTCTACGGTACATAGGTGCTCTATACAAATTAAAAATAAGTATTTTTGCCAGTTCAAACCTCATCTCTGTTTTCACACCTTTGCAAACTGAAAGCATGAAATTGCATTGAAAAGGGATAATCCATGTCATAAATATTCAGGATGCCCACATGAGCATAACATCAAATAGCCGTTGACCATTAGTTTAAAAGTTTGTGCATTTATAGATTAAGAAAATATATTTATTACACTTAAATAAATGTATGTGCTGGCTTCCTTCATCCGTGACAAACTATATGCATTATTGATAGTGGATAATGCCTTTGGTGGAAGGCTGAGCTTCTAAAAACTGCTTAAAGCTATATTTTCACTTTCATATAGGGAAGAACCTAAAAACGTAATTAATAGCACTGATGGACTGAACACAATAAACCAGAAGTGAATAGTGAAAATGGGGTAGTTCTTACAAAGGAAATTACTAAACAATGGACTACTCAACAAAATTAGCATGCCCTGGAAAACCAGGGGTTTGGAGGCTATAAAGAAGCAGGAAAGACCGGTTTGGTGGCTTTTTTTTTCCGGTGCTCTGAATTTAACAGAAAGAAAAGTGAAAACTAATAGCCGAGAATTACTTTGGAAGAAATGACCTCAGAAATGTTAGGGGTGCTTGTGCAGAACTTGCAATCTGCTCCAAATTAAATACAATCTCGGGTTTGTGTTGAAAACTGATGTCAGCCTCTGCTTTTGTGATAAGCAAGGTCAATATTTGCTTGTTAATATTGTACCTATGGGTAGTGACAGCTATTGTAAAGATGATGAATATATTTTTTTTTTTAAAACTACGTGTGAGAGCAGGAGATGACTGAATGACTGTGTTTAAGAATGTAAATGGAGGGAGCCTAGTAACTCTAGAAAAATAACCCTTCTTTAATAGCATTTCATGATGTTACATGGATCTTAGATCAGCAAAATGCATGCGATGGGATAAGGGCTTAATTAAATATTATTGGAAATACTGTTGCAGTAACATAAGTCCCAGAATTATACATTTATAATAAAAACGGAGGTCTTATTTACAGTGACAGGTCAACTTTCCTAATTTGGTCAGTAAAGTCCCTTCAATGGTGTTCATGTTCTCAGTAGCCAATGTAGAAAATAGTAGAAAATAAAGATCCTATGCACAAAATCATTGTGAGAAATGACCTCAAGCATAACATAATATCAGGACTCCATGACACATGTGATGTAATGTACAAGTACAGACCGAAATAGCCGACATTTTTAAAGTTACTGGACTCGATGAAGGGCGCAATTGTTTTATATTTTAAAGTAATACTAAATAGTCCACCTAGGTTAAAAATGTGTTAGAATTAATTGTTATATTCCTTCTACAAGGACTCACAACAGAAATGTTCATGGATAGACTGTCAAGATACACACGTGTGCACTCGTACATGCCTGCTCATACATATACACATACACACAGATGTATTCACATATCCCAGCGCTCAGCATAATAGCCAGCAAGCAATGCTGAGACAGAGTCTCCACTTTATTAAACTCTCTTCATTTTGGGTTAGTTAGAAGGAGATCAATGATCTCTCCATCTGGCCATGCTCCTCCAACTTTCAACAGTTCAGGCTATTTTTGCTGTAATGTGCAGAATTAATGTTTATATTTTTACTTGAATTCCATTGCTAATGTTTGAACGTTGGACTTAAAATTACCTACTAGTGCCTGTGAGTAAGCAGGATTCTACTGAATAGGAAAAAGCAAAATAGTAATATTTAGTTGATGATTAATGAGTTTGCATAAAAAGAAGTGCACTGATTTTTTATGTAGTAACACTTTAATTTGTACGCCAATGAAACCATGGCAATTTTTTGTAAAGCACCTACATTTTTCATACTGCTGACCAATAATAAAACATCAGCTTTTTCTAAATAGGGAAATTACACGTTCTGAGTTTTCTTGTGCTGAAGCACCCTTCCCAGTTTACACAACAGCTCTGATCAGGGTTTTTCCCACGTTGAACCGCAGATTTCCCCTTTTCCGATCAGCCGAATAAGGCAAAATGCAGCGCATTGCTTTGTGTACATGTGGCTGAGCAGCATTTCCTGTTAGCGATATGAGTTTCACACTGAGGCTGGTAAATACATATGACGTGTCATATTTGTAACACCGGTTTGCAAAACCAGGAGATCAAAGTTAAGTAGTTCCTTTTTAATAACTTATGGTTGCAAAACATGAGTACTTAAAAATAAAATGAAAAAAATATATATATACATTAAATGATCATAGCAAATGATCGCCCATGGCAACATCAGTCGTCTGTATTTGTAAAGCATAAAAAGACCTTCCACAGGGTTACATAGGGATTTAAATTGGGTTTGAAATATAAGTATATAGCCCTTTTAAAAGTCCCTCTTATTCACAGACATAAACTCTATAAAAGCCTGAATTTAGAGGTGGAAGCAAACTGCCGAGATTGAAGCACATGTGCCATTGTCTAATGAGGTTGGGACATAGGGGCAGACAGTAATAGTTATGGTAAAAGATCCCATTTGCTACGTCCTCTCCTGTGGTATCTAGTGGTCTACTAGTAATGTGAGGAGGAACATATTTCAGTTCCTTGACTTCTTTGGGTAGTGCAATGGCTTTGGTTGCCAGACAGTCTAGGTCACTAAGAGTAAGTTATACCAGCCGCAGAAGAACAGTACTCTAGGCCTGTTTGTATCTCTTACCCTGTGACTATATCATTGAGTAAGGAAACCTTATCGGAGTATTTCTACTGCACGCTCAAAAAGTTGCTTTAACAAGACTTCAGTATGAACCAGCATCCCAGCGTCTAGGATAGCGTAAGCGTCCCCAAATATCTCAATGTCATGGGTATGTTCAAGAATTCACTTAAACCATTGGGGTTGCCTATTTTCTGGAAAGTTTCATAGTTTAGGATTTCTAGATTGGACGAGCAGGTTTGGCTGGATTCAACTGAGAAAAATGGATATCCATTGATTTGCCCTTTTTTGCTCCTGTTACTTGAAAATTGAAGACCCATTTATGCTAATATAGCATGGACTGTGGCTAGATAAACAATCCAAGCTCCTAAGTGCTTTCAGATACTTTTCTCCTGGTAATCTACCCTCATTACAGGACTTCAGGATTGTAAAAAGACATTAGCGATCATTAAGGCATAAACTTAAGTAGGAACAAGCATTCACTGCCGTAAATGGGAGGGCCAGAGATAATTTATCCCCTGCAGCACTAACATAAATGCCAAATAATGACAGGCTTCCTGAAACAACTGCTATCCTCCTTCATACTGCACCAAGACGCAAGACTCAAATACCAATTATATGTGAAAGGTCAAAGGTTACATTACAGAAAGTTGTTACCACCATAGTTGTGATTTATAGATGTTGATCAGTGACACAAGCAAATAACATTGATTGGGGAGTTAAGGATCATAATAATGTCCAGCCAAAATAAAAAAGGAAGGAATTGCCACTATTAGAAATGGCAGATCTGTTGTTTGCCTCCTGAAACATAAAGAGTTAAAATGTGGATATTCCATGTAGTCGTACATCCAGTTTTTGCATATTCAAAATATTTTAACCAAAAACGGATTATCGCTATGTAAATTTTAGCTAACAGTGGCATATATGAACCTTTTGGTAGAAAGGAAGATACATAGAGAGTTATAGCCATGTTTTCCACTTCCATCAAAATACTACAGGAATACTATAATCAAAGTTTGGGGTCTACGACCTTACAACAGAATATGATGAGAAATAAAAACCGATCAGGATGCAATCTAATGGCAGAGATTAAAAAAAAAAGTCTCCTAACCAGAGGTGTAACCAAACCACAGAAGGTCCAAAGTAAAATAGTTTGGATCAGTAGTTCTCAAACTATTCAACAAGGATCACTAGCAATTTAGGGATTACCTAAATGCTGTTAAACAGAGACATCCTGAATTCCTGGACGATTAATGGTCTTTGAGACTCATTACAATATTCCATATGTACCATATGTCATCATCTTTACGAAAATATAGCCTTAAAATTCTTAATAATTTTATTAACCTGTGAAAATATAATTGATATAGTGTGCTATTAGCTAATCAGATGCATCAGCTTACAAAAAATATTCTGTTTCTCCAGCCAAAAATGTATACTTCCTGAAAAAAGATTAGCTTACTGATAAACAACCAGTTAGGTGACCAGGGTACTCTAGTTTTCTGTAAATCCTTCCTTCTCAACATAGTAATTGGTGACCAACCCCTCCCATGTTTCAAAGCCATGGCATGAAAAACATACCTGTGTAGGATCGAAACGTTGCCACTTGTAGTGAAATAAAAGACACTCCATTAATGAGTACTGAGAGATAACCTTTAATTTTTTGCACAATAGTTCTGACATCACTACAGTTATTAAACTGCAATACTAAGCACATCTAGATATGTACAGTATTTCTACGCATTAAACATGCCTTATAAATTAATAGTATTTAGATTGTCAAATTGCTGTACAAATATATTGTTATATAGGGTATTATGGCACTGTGGTATATAAATCTCTTTTCAGACCACAAGAATAACTGTGAATATTTGATCTGTGGAGTCACGAATAGGTCAAGTGGACACTAGCAAACTAGGAGAGCCATGGGTAGCAGCATGGAGGAGCTGCTGAATAGGTTCCCCCTTTTTTGTTATATATATATATATATAAAAATTTGGTTAAGGTTGCCTTCCAATAAGGGTGAACTGGTTGTTTTTTAAGTTTGACCAGCTGGCTTTCAGGGCGGATGGCTGGGGTTAAGTTTAAAGTTAGTTGAAACTCTGGGTATGGGCCATTTATAGGACAGTATAGCTGTATTGGTTTATTAAAATGTAAACAAGGAAGGTGTGTTGAATTGGAATGATTGGTGTTGTAAGCCATTCACCGTATGAACAACATGACTCCACCAGAATAAAACAAACAGATACAGTTGAATGAAGTGTACATTTCTCGAGTACTTCTGTGATCTTCAAGTGTCAGATCTGGCTTCTCTCTAAATAGTAATGAAGGAACATTAGCTAATGACCTTAATTGTCAGTAGTGTGGTAAAGAGCTATGAACTTGGAGTTTCACAAATGCTACAAAGTGAAAGTGAAAGGAGAAAGGGGAATTTTATTACAAAGCGAGAGGGGGAGGGGGTGTTGGGTGTATTACTTAATGAAATAAGTGCCAAATAGGCTATGGAAAATACCTTAGGAAATGAGAGCACAAACATCATTAGTAAAAAATTGCATACAAGATTTAGTCGGTTTACCAGGAAACCCCACCACTCTTCCCTTTTTTAAATGTATGGGGAAACTATGAGACAAGGTTTAGTTATAGTATGTGGCTAAGTGGCTGTCAGTAGGCAGGCTGTGTGTGTGTGTGGTCATAACAGCCATTAATTGTATCATGTAAAGACACCCACTCTCACCAAGAGCACCAGTGCATACGATATTGGATAGTAAGAATAGAAATTCCAAGGGCTTATATAGACAGAAATGAGAGTCCTCAGGTCAGCATCACAATTTAACAAGCAAAATCTAGAGAACAAGCTGAGCTTGCATAGTAGGTCAGGAAACTATAAGACTACCACGTTTGCAGAATGACTGGCATTAAGAGATACCAACATTGTATGTGCATTCACTATAAATATCCAGTCTTACTGCAACTGCATATACATCTTCTACTATAATGTAGACGCATTCTTATCCTACATGGCTGCCCGACCTAGATCCAGCCCTTGCTAATCTTAGCTGTCTCCTCTACATCACCAAGAGCTAAAGACATCACCACAATGACATTTACAAAGGAGGAGCCTTAATGATGTCAGCATGAGCATTCCATTGGTTTCCACGGTGACAGCCATAGAACCTAATGACAGAAAAGAACTTATTGACTCATTTAGGATTCCTATCACGTAAAATGACAATGTTGACCACATGTCATACAAGAGATAGCCAACGAGTCTTGAGTATCTCTAAATTACGTGTTCCTACCATCCTTTATAGAAGATTATTCAGTATATATCCCATTTCAGTAAAGAAATAATGCAAAAGATGTAAATCCAAACATACATAATGTAGGTGCTAGTTTATATTTGCAAGTATATTTGTATCTATTTTTGTTTTGCTTATTTTGACGGTAATTAGTATTTTTATTGCAATGACTAACTGTACTTTCCATGTAAAGGTCAGGTAGGCACGAATGCAAGTGGCTTCTATTTCAGTTAAATCATTTGGTAACTGAATATTTACCTTCGAGGGCCTGGAACTTTCAGAATAATCACGTTAGCAGATTAGTGACAGAACCTTGCATTTGTGTTGTTTTAAAAGGGTGGACTGAGGCAGGCAAACAACATCTGCTCTCACTCTCTCTGCAGTCACACCATTTATTGTGCCGGTGTCTGCTGTATACTTGGCTGGCTGATCCAAGGATTAGAACGTATTAGGAAGGGCAAACATCCTTCACAGTATGTGAATCATTGACACATATGAAAAAAAAGAAACCAAAGCTATTGTTACAATTTATGTAATACAGAGGTTCATTGTTTCTGAAGTATTACTGCAACACTGTGTCACTTTTCTTTCTTAAAAACTAAAATATTCACATCACAGTAGCCGGTAGCGAAGAATCAAAATGGAAGGCTAAGAAAGACTTTGAGGTTTTGTTCTCTCTACAATGGAATGATCTTTATTAAAAAACAGGCATAATATATATATATATATATATATATATATATATATATATATATATATATAATATATATATATATATTACTACAACATAAAATGTTTCAATGAAAATCTTAAATTCTGTGATGTAATATAGCCTTGCAAAAAACCCAACCTAATCAAGTTCATCAGTTTATTCAATTATGAAACTCTGTAGACAGTCATAGATATTACATACGTCAGAGGGCCAGTACATGGAACCACGGATTTTGATAAATACATGCTTATTATTATTATTTATTGTTTTATATAGCACCATCAAATTCCGTAGCGCTGTTCAATGGGTAGACAGGACATAACATGTAGTATGTAACATAACAAATTGACTTACAGAGACAACAGTTGAGGAGGGTCCTGCTCAAACGAGCCTACATTCTAGAGGCTTACCTTCATTATCAAAATAAAAAAAGCACCCAATGTCTCTCTAGGACGCACTCATTTTATAAATAAAGAGGAAAATTTACTTTGCAAAATAACCATTTTGAATTAACCATCTTGTTTGCTCTTAGAGGTTTGATTTATCCTGTTTGTTTGCAGTGCACACATTTGTGTTGTTGACGGGCAACATTTCATTACAATAAGCCTTTTTTTTTCCGTGTGGTCAAACAAGCTTCTCCCAATGGAGTGCACGGCATATGGAAATGCCAAGAGAGAAACAGGGTAACTAACTGGTCTATCAGTATCATTTGTATAATTACCAGGTCCAGTACAGTTGATAGATTAAATATAATAGAAATAAGTAATTTTTACTCTCTAGTGTTGGAGCTGGAAGGAAAGCTGCGGTGTCAACTGGAGTATCTTGATTATACTTTCTAACAATCCAACTCCATTAAGCTCCTGCTCTTAGTAGAGCTTGGCATATACTGAATACTGTATAGTTAAATCAGTGAGATTTCTTACTGATTCCCCAATGCATTTTGTAGGGTTGATTAGCTGTAGATCGGTTATCTATAGATTTATTACCTTTATTTGTATTAAAAAAACAATACGGACAACTTTTCACTGTTATATAATAGATTAAGAGAAGTGTCTCAGATGTTGAGATAGGTGTCCCAATATGTGGAAAAAGATTACTGAGATTATGAAATGGTCATAAACTTTCATACAGAAATGTTTGCTGTTTTTTGGAACCATTTGCTATATTTGTTTAGACAAACTGTCCAGTACAATATGTTTTAAAACTGCTAGTCTCAAAGCTATAAAATGGAAATGTGATAGCAGAGTCTTAATCTACTTTCCTTGTGTATGTTATTACTAGGTTACGTCTACAATAATGGCAGCCAAGTATAGCAATGCAAATCAATATATATTATATATATATATATATATATATATATATACATATATATACATATATAAAGAAAACGTTATTGGCAATTAATATGAAGGTATTTGACAAAACGAAGGTGACCCAAGGACTTTGTGTTTCTTTATGTTTCACACTACCGTGCAATGTTTTATCACAGGCCTATGTGAAAGCACTATGAAGTAGTGTAAATTGGTTAGGCTATTAGACCCTGAGCCGTCCTCATTCTATTAAATGCTTCAAATTGCTTTTTTTCTTTCATTTTATTTTTTGATCAATATTTGGAACTGGATATAGATTTATTTTTACCTAGGGGTGCAGGCTATATTAAAGCAATCAAAGGACCTGTTCCTGGCACAACCTTAGTATGAGTGGGGGGTAGGTTCCCCATGGGGGTTTATTATGTTTCATTTAGGCTAATGTTTCTACAGGAGGGTATTAGACTTTATCCACATATGAATAGGGCCCATGTCTATATTTTAGGATTTTCTAGGTGAAATTACTGACACTCACTGTATCCAACAAATAAATAAATAGCCTGGCAGATGGGTATTTGGGGGAACTCCACATTCATAAAAAGTATTTCTTCTGTCAATAGTCTCACCAGCCCTCCAAGGAGTCCTCCATCTTGCCTATTGGAGTCTGTTTGGATCAGAGGAATTCTGGCACTGTTAGAAGACGTTTGGGCCATTTGGCAATTGCCTGAACCGGTTGAATATGTCTAAACTTCTGTGTTATGTTTTCCCATTATAGCCAGTCCTACTATATAGGCATATATAGTGGCCTAGGGAAGCCAAGGTGATTGGCGACACCTTTGCCTGGGTTCTCTCCTGTTAGCAAGCAGTGTATGTAGTAGGAGGGCACCTGTGTCATAGCACACCTAGGACCCATCCTGCTCCCAAATATGATGAGCTTTGGAAATGAATTAGAAGAATAACCAAGGGTTTTACAATAACAAAAAAGAGCACCATAAAGGTTCAAAAAGCTACTTCCAAAGAAAAACTATATGAGGTTTACACTGTTAAATGTGACAAAGTATGTTTATCAAGACTTTGAGGGAAGTGTTTAAGCTCATTAAGCACAAATTCACCGGCAATTTCTAAAAAATAACAACATGAATGTGGAAGAAAAATATTCAAGGAAATCTGAGGTAACATGATATAATTATTTTATTCTTAAGACATTTGGCTTTCATTACTGGCAGCCAAACATTGGGTAACAGATATATATCACCAGGATTTTCTGCAATGTGGAAGGAATTAAGATGAATGTTATTTTGTAAAAGAGTTCCTTCTTTCTTATCGGTTATCAAACCCAAGCAAATCAGGCAGCGGACCTGTAAGGTTCTACTCCTCGGTAATCCAACAAGAGAAAGATGTCAAAATGTCAAAAGCAACCAAAAGGTGCAAAAAGCATATTAATGTTTAAAGGGAAGCACCATTTATTTATTAAATTATTTACCTTTTACCTTTAAAACCAGCCTTAGACATTGTAACTGAATATTTCAGTGGAAAGATGCTAGCTTCACTTTTTATAAACATTGGAATGTCTTGATTTGTGTTCTGTCGTTCTAATTATGTATACATCTCCCAACTTTTGCTTTATAATGATAACATTAATTAGTTGAGTTATATTAAGCAACATAATGACAGTTCCTATCATGATGCTTTGCTGGGGCGTTAAACTCTTGCTCTGTACAAGTTCTGTAATGGGCCGGTAATGGAGACAAGAAAGTACAACGCAATTGTAAGTCAAAGAATAGGAAGTAATGTCAATGTTGATCAAAATATTGTCAATGAATATAGTTACATAGCTGGTCACTTTCTACAGACCGAAACAGCATTGCAACTACACAGCATAATGTTACTATTTTTTGGTAATAGTTTACCCAGAGACAGAGACAATGATTTCTTTGAAAAATGTAAAATATATATATATATATATATATATATATATACCTTAGTGGAATGATTATATCTAAATTATTATTATTAATTAATATTATTTTAAAAGCGCTGTTCCTTTAAAATGGCATAACGTTTAGCACCAACCAGCATACTTCTAAATGTGTGCGGTCTACGACTTGTATTTGCTGGACAGACTCAGTACCCTTGAAACATGAAACATAATAAAGGAATTGAAGAGGGCCTCTGGTAGTATATATATATATAATATATATATATATATAATATATATATATATATATTAGCTAGAAGGGTATTCACTTTACACTCCGGGCAATTAAATGCCACTTAATCCCACATATTCTCTGTATTTATCTGTGAACAATCTGAGTAATTATGTGGTGAAATACCACTAGCAGCCACTTAACATAAAGCAAGCAACAAGTTATGTCTGATAAAACAATCTCATGTTGAACTGAACTATCACGGCTTCGATGATAAATTAAGTTATAGTTCCTCTAAACCTTTGCAATATACAGGCTGATATATGTCTTATTTTAAATGCACAATATACATGTATATTATAAAGTATACACACACGCACGTATATACATTTTCATGTATATTCATATACTTAGAAAACATATGTATACTTGAGTAAATTGCTGATCCCAATATTTGAGAAATTTGCAATATAAAGCGTTTCAGGCATTTATAATAAATGATCCTGTTCGTCTTGGACGTGCTGTACATACCACAGAGTAAAATTATACTGCCTGCTAGGAAACTTTGTGCACCAACCACTATGACCGCACAGTATTGGGTTTGTTCACTAAAGGGAGAGCTGACAGGAGAGGTTGCAGGAGCGTTTTAGCTCTTGACTTCACTATACATTACGAAGAGCCAGCCACTGTGAGGATCTCCTGCACAAAGAGCTTTGCCCTGTATAATGCATAGTTAAACCAGTGATCTCCTGACACATTGAATTACACATTGCACAATCCAGCTCAGCCCTTCTTACTGGAGAAATTTGCCATTCTTACTGAATAGTAAACTCTCCCGCCAACTCTTTCTTTACTGAATAAATCTCTCTGTGTCCCTGTCTATGCTTATATGCTGTAAAAAAAACAAACAAAAAATAATAATAATAAAAAAAAACAACAAAAAATAATAATAATAAAAAAAAACAACAAAAAAATAATAATAATAAAAAATAAATTATATATATATTACAATGTGTGAGGCCCAGGGATTTTATTGTTTTGCATATACATAGAAACTTCACCATGGGAATTTTCGTTTTCTTTGAATTTGGTGACTTTGAGAATTATATGTCATTATCCTATGTATGAGGCAATTATTGAAGAAATCTCAAATATAATTAATCTTTCATGCTTTTACTGATTCCAAGACCATAAGATATTTTTAAGGTTACCACTGGATGTTAAAACCTTGTAGTGGGGTTCTTTTTTTTTTTTTTAATTTCTTTACAAAAAAGAGTATACATATGTAATCTTCTGTATACAACAAATCTAAAGACAGCAACATAATTTAACGTGACATACATATAGTGGTAAGAAGCGTACAATTTATATATCCATCCACCTTGTAATGGGTTTCAGTATGACCCCTACTCTGACAAAGCAGACAAATACTATGAAACGTGTTAGGAGATCTCGTAGGGCAAGTTGGGCTGGCCTGATTTTAAGTGATGCAAATGAAGGTACGTTTCTATTGTTCTTTATTACTTGGCATTTCCAATAAAAACAATGCCCCAACTATAGAATTCTAGATATTGTCTCACTGATTTGGTTCTATGGTAAGAAATAATGCTGTGTTAGTATGAGACAGGACTTGCCAAGAAGGGGCATTTTGCCATAGTGGTAGTCTAAGCAATATATGGCCATATGATGGTGCGATTAGAAGCGTGTGGCCCTTCTCTTGCTTTGTTGTATGTACATATTGGTCATTTCAGCAAACACCCCAAAATCTGAATTGAAATGCTTGTTGGGATTTGCTTCCTTTAAGCTGCTATGTTCCTAAACTTCAGCCAGAGTTGTTGATGCTAATTTCTGGTCCCACCACTACCAATGCCTCTAAATCATCTACACTCTAAACGTAAAATGCCAAGAAGGCATTCGGGTATCAGAAATTTGTCCTTTTCCTGTCGTTTAGTGAACCCCTTGGAATGATGTGAATAACAGAATCACAAATAACTGATATAGGTATTGGTCTGTATATACAGAAGTTTATGACTGAGCAACCTGCATAGGATTTCACTTTGGCAACCAAATGTAATAGATCACCGTGTTTTCCACTCTGGTGACGATAACGCTAGTTTCAGACAATTTATACAGATTTCTGGATAGCTGGACACAGCTTTTGTTACCTTACTGTTGCCAGGATGGATTCTCTTGGAATATGATGACATGTGTATTTCTCAAAAACAGATGATTCTAATAAGACATACACTGTTTACTTTCTATGTTAAATGTAGGTTCGTTATAAGCAATATAACTCATATTTTTTTAAAGAAAACAAGAGTTTATCTATGGAACTCCATTTCTCCCTCTATTTAGATTCTTCTCTGGCACCGATAGAGCAATATCCATTATTTTGCAGAACACAAGTCATGCACAAAACTGTAGGTCAGGATTAGTGAATAGCATGATGAATGTATTTGCAATCCAAGCACATGCATTTCCAAATAACTAGGACTAAACTACCTACCATCCGGCGAGCCACCATAGCCTAAAGATAAACTAGCACCAAGAGCAAAATACTGGTTTCAATAACATGTGACATTGTACTGAACACACTGGCTTATGTGGCAAGAGCCACTTGGTTCTAGGGGACATTCTTGATTCTTCTTATGATCTATGTCTCTAAAACCCAAGGTACCAGTTTTCCTGATTTTGGTAATTTCTTAGCGGCTCTTTCAGTTCCCTCACAGACGCCCCAATGTATAATATAGGATGATGCATACTGGTTATTGATACAGTAAGGACATTTATACATGAGATGATATTAAGGCATATGGCTATCCTGAAAGGACTGATTAAAGGAAAAAATGTGCAGACTCGATGGGCTGAATGGTTGTTATGGGCCATCAACTTCTATGTTACCATAACCATACAAGATTCTGTTGCCATTGAACTGCAACACTTGCCATGTTGTCCCTAAAGGTAACCGGTCTGTCAACCTGGTATGACCCTCATGAAAATAGCCACTTGATAAAATGCATGCAAGTTTTAACCTAGATATTTACCTAGATATTCATTGTTGGTCTATTTAACCCCAATGCCTGTTATTATCATGGTTTGTGCATCTCAGGCTCTCACTATTGACAGTGCCATCTAGTTATTTGTTGTTTTTGTTCACTAAAATACAAGATTTATGATCTGATTATATCCTGGTACAACTATCTCCTATTTTATTTAAAGTAAACTACTGGGCAAAAGAATAATATTTCCCATTAAACTGCAAAAGAGAGCAGAGCCTGAAAAAGTCTATGGACCAAGGTGGTTTCATTTTTTTTACATCAAAATGAATCATCAAAACTTTAAATTATACTGTTTATTTTACTGTTATGTCACAGGTATGGACTTTTTTTGCTAAACTTGTATATTTATTCCCTTTTTTATGTTATGCTAAGGATACTTCAGGGATGTACTAAAATTACATATATCTAATAGCAGACTATGGTTATTAATCATGGCAGTGATTTTAAAATGTTGCAACAAAGCAAGTAATGTACAAAATCTGAAAAAGTAACATAACCATGATATTTTGATAAGCTGTTCTTCATTCTGCCATTTGTGGTGTATGAATGGAGTGACATTCATTATTGGGATAGAAGTGGACTAACAAAGAAAAGGCACAGCTAACTTTTCCTAACGCACCATCTGCTAGAAAGAGAACAGAAAACTGACTGTAACTGTAGGGAACAATGCCATCTGTTTCTGTCAACAAAAGAAGGCCACGTGTATACACTGGGACAGCAGTGCCTTGATAAAGCCCATCTAATGGGGGGGGGCAACAATATTAATAATATTTGATAAACCAAGATGCAAAGTAACATTAAAATATTTTTTTTGCAGTTGATCTACAAAACAATGTCTAAGAACTGAAATGACCAGTTTGGAATACACATAGTCATCTATCTCATGTATGCAAAAATACAAACAAAGAGTGGCTGCCATGCAACTTTATTTTGATATTGGTAAATAGTTTTTATTAGAGAATAATAAAGAATAATATACAATTATATATATATATATATATATATATATATATATATAAACATATTATTAAAGATGATGAATGAGTTTACTGCAGAATATAAAATCACAAATATTCTTTGGGTGTTGATGTAATATAAAGAGTCACTGCAGGGAACGAAGATGTCACCAGTTGTAATGCCAATATTACATTCCTCTGAATTAAAGAGCGTCAAGCACCCAGAAGAGCCAAAACAAAAGTAAACAAAAAAAAGACCCTCAGAGGGGAAAAGAAAATAAAGTGAACAAGGATGAACAAAGAAAGCCCTGACAGTTAAAACAGAAATAAAGGGAAACAAAAGCAAAATGCAAAACAGAGAATACCAAAGACAATGAGGGACGAATATAAAACAGGATGTCAGTCTTAAAGACATACGCATTATTCTAATGAAGGACTGATTATAAGCACAGACTGGTTTTGAGTAATGCCCGGAGGCTTCAACAAAAGGCACTCATTTCAATGATATTTCAGTAATTATTTACTTTTGCACTCTATCACACTTTACGTTTTGACCCCAAAAGACCCTGTTTCTTTCCATTTTGTTTTCAGTGCATTGGACTTGAGGAATTTTGCTTGCTGTTTGTTGTATGGCTCTCAAAAACAAATTAAGCTGCAAATACAGTAGAGGCTGTCTGATTCTCTCTTCGCTCTGGCTGCTTCAGGGAGGCTATTTGTCTTTTAGCGGGGGAAGGGAGACCAAACAATGGTTTCTGTAGACTGGTTTGCAGCTTTGGTCTTCAGAAGTCACTGGGCAAATCCTGCTGCTTACTGGGTTTCTCCTGAAAACAAGATAATCCAACAGCCCATAGTTGCAAATATTATCCGCGTTTGGGTTGATGGAGTTTGAGAGGATAGCAGAATCCCATTAAGCCTTACTTGTGTCCTAAATAAGGCCATTTCGTCCTGTGCCAACTGATATTATTAAATCCCACAATCATCTGGACCACACACAATTGCTTTTTCTGTATATTCTGTGCATGATTAGTATCAAGTTACTCATAAAAAAGTATCTTACGTAGATGATGGATGTAGCTGAGAAAACATAGCGTAAAATATTCAGCTAAACAACTATGAGATTCTGAATATTCATTGAAATCTTTAAAAGTTGTTATTTCCAATAATTATACAACTATATTTATTACAATCACTGACTAATAAAGAGTTGTAATATAATAATTTGGAGCTAAGCTTAAAAATTAAATACTGAATCTTTTCTGAAATGTTGTCATTTAAATCATTGATTAGCAAAGAGGAAATATATTTTTTATGTATGTTATGCACACATGTTTAATAATAACATAACATATTTGCTAAATTTTAAGACTGATTATAAGACGACCCCCCCAAATTTGAATATGAATTTAGGAAAAAAATAAAAAGCCTGAATATAAGATTACCCTATAAAAAAATGTTTACTAATAAATATGCATTCACATGTAAACTATTTTTGCATATTTAATAAAAACTATGATTGGAAAACTGTTTTTTTTTTATTTCCTTTCATTTGCCACTCTGCCCCAGTTATGCACATCTGCCCCCCAGAAATGCCTTATACCCCCCTATATGCCACTCTGCCTCCCTAATAAGCCGCTCTGCCCCAGATATGCCTTTTAACCCCATATTTTCCACTCTGTCCACCCAGATATGCCTTATACACCCATATTTGCCACTCTGCCTCCCTGACATGGATTGTAACCCCCTATTTTCCACTCTCCCCAGGTATGCCTTATACCTCCTATATGCCACTCTGCCTCTTTTTATATGCCACCATTGAACCCCACCCCCATGCCACTCTAACCCCCCCCCCCGACTTACCAGTGCATCCCTTTACTTGTGACCCATGCTTTAGACCCCCTGGGTCTAGTGTGGCAGCCGGTGGAGGTCTGTGCAATGCAGACCTACGCTGCTGGTCGGCAATACTTCCGCTGGGGCTTCTATGACTGAGCGCTGGCATCAGATGACCTACTTGTGCTCCACCATAGAAGCCTAGCTGAAGTGCCGGCAGCAGCGGATGTTGTCTGTGTGTATTCCGCAAACGTTCACCAGCTGCGGGATGTGCACAGACAACCTCTGTTGTTGCCGGCATTTCCTCTCTGCCAGAGAGACGGATCCAGGTCCCCTGCAGCACTGCGGGGGATCTGGATCTTAGTCTTGTAATCAGACCTCTATTTCAGAGGTGTATGTAGGGCTAGATTGGCGCTTCTTGTCAGAGATGCTCCCAAGCAGAAGAGCAATCTGTTACTGCACCAGTGTCCATGTTCTTCACTCCAGATCAGGAACAAAAGATGTAAGGGTGTGTCTGTCCCTTAACTACTTTTCCCTATGGGAAATGTAGATTATCCTCTACCAATTAAGAGAAAGTTAATGCAAATGAATTTGAGCATTTACCTTTCAAGCAAAGTAGTTTTTGCAAGGTTCAACACATGAAAGTTTTAACTGGTAAACTAGTAGTCTTTGAAAATATAAATTAATGATAGAAACATTAGAATGGAATATATTGCAACATGTTGTACTAATTTGTACTCTGTTTTACATGTAATTTCATCTCCTGGCATAATTAGTTAAATATGGGGTTGCTTGCTCATTTTTGGGTTACAAAACAGTAAAACCTTGAATAGACCTCCACCATGCGCAGTAGCTGCAGTTGCATTTCATCATGCAAGAACGCAAAGTGGACACATATCATGGACTAACTGTGACTTCCTCATTCCAGGACCATGATGAATACCAGAAATAAATCAATAAAGTTAGTGTGCCTGTGTTGTATACTGTCAGAGGCCATCACTCCAGCAGCTTTGAATTCTTTGAGGACTATGCAATATAAATGCAAAACAGTTAGTATGTGTGCATATATGTGTGAAGGATAATGTATGTGTATGAATGCATGTAAGGAAAGGTATGCATATGATCTATATATCTGTGAGAAAAGCTGTCCATTCTTGTATATATCTGTGAGAAAGTGTGCATACATGAATGTACCGTATGTGTAAGCTAACAGAACAGATCAGAGCAGGTGGAGTTCAAGCATAGTCAGAATACTAGTCGGGTCGAGAACTGAAGAGACAATAGCTATCAATACACAACCACAACTAGAGAACTGGCTCAAAGAATGGGCATTACATAACTGGGAGTTTATATACATAGGTGTACATAAGTCACGTATGCGGAAAAAGAAAACTTGAGAATGTTGACTACCTAAGGACGGAGCACACAAAAAAACTCAAACCGAGGCATTCATGATTCTTTTTTTTAAAATACTTACTTCCTTTTCAAAATGTCACATAGACGTCTGCGACAACTGCCTGGAAGATCTGCCCACATAGATGCAGGAACAGGTAGGTGCATAATACCATCTGGTAGCAGTGAGAACACAGCCGCCCGATCAGCAGCTGCAGGACTGGATCTCCCTAACCTGCCCAGCGTTAAAGGTAGCCAACTAAACGCACGGGCACACTGGGCAGTTGCCCACGGGCCCTGCATTCTAGGGGCCTCGTGGTGAATAACATTGCTGCCAGCACCCAGGCTGCAGCCAGACCCTCTCTCCCCCTTTCTCATAATTTCTCACCTATGCCTCCTCTTTCTCATTATCTCTGATCTTTCTGTCCATCTCGTTACCTCTGTTTGTGGGCCAACATAGAATAAGAATGTCTCACAGACAAAAATCACTTCAGGCTGCAACAAGACCAGTGGATGTCCAAATGTTGCTTCTCTGTCTCACAGTTACACAATGAACACAATGATAACAATTTGGAACTGTTGCTGCTCTCACTTCTATTTTAATTCAATGTTACTGAACAACATGAATATATGTTAGAAATGTTGGTGAAATAAAATGTATCAACTTCAACAAAAGACTAATGTAAAATCTATAACACATGCTGCAGTTTTACGAGCTTTAGCAGCGATGTCTGCAATTCTCTAAAGTTTATGGATACTTCCTAAACATGTTCCAAATGTTAATATTCCCTCCGCTATATTGACCTCTAGAATCATCATATTTATAGGTCCATGTGAGCCATATTTCATGGTAAACGTATATTGTACTTAATTTTGCATGGACTCCAAAGGATTTTACTGTATGCAAATCAGTGCAGCCATTCTTTAGCTATTGGAGTTCAACTATGAGGCTTCTGTCTAATTTAAGTCCTCCCCAGATGTTTCTCTTGTAAGCCTGCAATAAGAGACTTTTTGTGCATACACAAAAATAGAATAGTTATAAAGAAAAAATTCTAAAAAGACATTTTAAAATAAGCATTATTAGCAGAGGACTCATCAGTTCATCTTTATTAGTATAAACCTTTAATTTATGATGTCTGCATATTGGTCATTATAGCAAGCAAAAAATATATAAAAGCTACATATTAAGGCGAACCTGGGAACCTTAAAATATTTTTCCATCAGTAAAGCAGCACATTTCTTCTTTCTGTTAACACATTTTAGGTGATTTTCAAGCTGCATGAGACCATATAAAAAATCATGGATGGATGCATCACGCCTAAAGGCACTGGCATAGGGGATACCAATGCCTTTAGGCGTGATGCGTCCATCCATGTTTTTTATATGGTTTCATGCAGCCTGAAAATCACCTAAAATGTGTTAAATCATTACATTAATATCATCATCACCTATCTTAAGCTTCTGAATGTTATGGGGCCCTACATATTAAAGTCTGGAAAATGCCATATAGGCAAGACCTAGTCCCATAATCGATTATGTGACATTTAATCCCACAATAGCCATTGAGCAAAAATGCTTGTGCTGCATCAGCCGACCCAAATCTTTATTGTAAATGTTAATCTTGATTGAAATCACGTGAGCGGGGCCCATTTTATGCATCAGTGTGTCTCCATGGTATATTTTGTCAGTTTTAGTCCTGTCATTGCAGATAGTCAAACTACTCATACCAACTGTGCAAAAATATCTGTTCTTCACTACAGTTGAATATATCTTGAGTATGCCAACTCACAGAGAGATACTATGCAAAACATAGGAACTTGTCTATTCACAGAAATGGGGCTAAATTGTTAGTTACGTTGAAAAAGGGCTTTAACTTGACAAAATCAAAATTCAGGAGAGTGAACCTTTGACTCAACAGAAGGCTTGCAATGTCCACCACTTGATTTAACACGACAGAAACATCTCTTGCTGTGAATAGACAAGTCAATGTTTGAGTTGACATGGGTAAGTGCCATTGAGTGGTTTTGAGTTGTGTCAGTCAAGTTACAGTGGTAACTTGCCTCACAACTTGAGCCACAGTCAACTACCCCGACCAAACCTTGGTTTGGTCACAATTATAGGTCTAGTGTTACCATTGTCCTAATATTTTAACAAAAACGCACATTCCAGTGATCTGACAAAAAATGTCAAAAGTTAATGGCAATAAGCATTAGTTAATGGTAGGAAATTAAATGAACCATAAACTGAGATGTTTATCAAACTGTACCACATAGATCATACAGGAATTATTATTATTTATTGTTTTATATAGCGCCATCAAATTCCGTAGTGCTGTGCAATGGGTGGGCAGGACATAACAAGTAATATGTAACATAACAATTTGACTTACAGAGACAACAGGTGAGGAGGGTCCTGCTCAAATAAGCTTACAATCTAGAGTAGAATATACAGATATGTGAAACAGAAAGTACACTCTCTTTGAATTCTATGGTTTTACATATCAGGACATAATAATAATAATAATTTGTTCTTTAGCAGGTCTAAAAATTAGGTAAATACAACCTCAGATGAACAACACATGACATATTACACTTGATTTATTCAACAAAAATAAAGTAAAAAAGGAGAAGCCATATCGTTTATATAGGATATGTTTTCTGTATGCCTTGATCAGTCTCTCACATAGTTGTGGTGGAATTTTGGCCCACTCTTCTTTGCAACGTTCCTTCAGTTCATCGAGGTTTGCAGGCATTTGTTTATGCACCGCTCACTTAAGGTCCCAGATGATTATTATTATGTCCTGATATGTAAAAACCATAGACTTCAAAGAAGGTGTACTTTCTTTTTTGCACGACTGTAAGTGATAATTTGAAGTATATAGATTATTATTATCACTTTATACAGTACTATCATATTCCACAATGCTATAGGCACCTTTATAACTACATAAATATAAGTGGAGATCATTATTATAACAAAGTTACCAAGTATTAATATTTTTTAATGCTACCAGTGGGCTAATCAAGACTGGGCAGATGGATATAAATTTCGAACAGTGTCAATGTCAGGGTCCTTATGTAACTTTGAACTGACAAGGGGAACACAAGACAATTTTTTCTTCATCTCTTGTTTTAGGATTTGTGTCTTTATGCATTTTAGGCATGTTTTCAGGGAAAAGATACAAAGGTAACCCTAGTTCACGCTTTCTTTTCCCCCCTCACCCTCCTCACCCCATGCGCCAGCTGACCGCAATCATTCTTTATACTGGATCCTCACTACAAAGATTGCTTGTACTGAGTATGTGTGTCTGGGCTTATATACATGCCAGTAATTCCCATCCTTTTCAGTGCTTTTATACTTTTTTACAATGGAGCACAGTGCAATTCTACAATATTATCATTGACTGCCTCTGGGCGTATGACATACATCTATCAAAAGGGTGTTTGTGAGACTGTGAGGATTGGTACTGAATTTAACATATCACTAACTGAAATATAAACCCGCAATGTCTGGCGGCCTGAGAACGTTTGCTGATGAAGTCGCAGAACCATGAAGTGCGCTCTTGTTAAGTATTTTGCCTTAAAGCTAATGGGGCATATCACATAGTTTCTAGCTGGTCACAAAGGGGGGTATAACATGTCGATAGAAAAAAATACTAATTCTGATACAAACATTTCATGATGGAATGTCTTCTTCTTTCCAATAAAAATACCAGAGGGATGTGTCAGCAGCTCTCATTGTACTCTACCAAGTAGTGATGGGTCACATGCATTGGGCAGAAATAGTGAATTGAATAATAATAATAATATATAGTGGGAGTACCATTTCAACAGCCAGTCTACAAGGGTCGCTATCATAGCGTCAGGGCCTCTACAAGAAATTATGGTTTTAAATTAATCCATTTTATAATTTAATAAAAATTTAAATAACACCATTTACTACCAATAATATTATCATAACAGATTAATACAGTATTCAGTAATAAAATAATTAACACTGTGGATACATTTGGACTTGGACTTGGACATATAATATTACACAAATGTGTTTGTTACTTTTTTGTCAGCATGTGCAAGCGTGTAATATGCTGTTCTCTATCGCCGCCACACTTGGTAGTGTAAACCTGACATTTTTTTGAAGGAACATTTGACTGCGTGTGATAAGTTACCAGATGCCTTGATATAAAACTTTCACGTAGCACTGTTCCACTTAGCAAATACAAAAGTCCTTGGTAGAAAACTAAGTTGGGAGACAAATCACTTATTGCAAACTCTCTTTAGGTTGTTAGGATGTGCGGCAAGATGTATTGCTGGTGATCCACTCGCACATAAGGCATACATTTAGCTTCCTCTCGCCCAGGCAACCCTTAAAAACCACCCTCTGAGGTTTCATTAGTTCCATCTGTGTGTTCTAGTGTTTGCAATGTTGGCCCCTCTCACCTCTTCTATAACCCGCTTTGAACCCTAAACGATAGACTAAAAATTGTTTAAAAAAAAAAAAAAAAAGGATGGAGGGCAAAAAATATTCTGGATTTTTCATGCATTCCTAATTTGGGGAAAACCCAATGACCATCTACAAAAAATTGGTATTAATGGGTCGGTCTGGGTTAAAGAATGTGGGGTATAAAAACATTCCTGTTCTATAAAATTAGCTATAATGGTGTTTATTTTGAAAATATGGTAACAATATGAGCCATTTACTGTAGCAGATTAAGCAAAAACATGCTGACAAATAGATGTTTAATATAAACACATCTTTTAGCTAGACTTTTGCGTACTTCCCCTTTGCTTAGTAATAAAAGTGTCAGTTTTAGAAGAAACAAATGCTGCTTTCTTCTTTACTGCAGTGCTACACTTTGGGTAGGAATAATAGAAATGCTTTGTTTTATGTTACAAATTAAAGATATCCCCCCCCCCAAATACCCAATTCCTATTACAGTTTCATCTGGCTGCTCGCGATCCATCATTTCACAAACCGTCAAACCACCATCTCCCCTGAGATGCTGTATTTATGTGCATTCAGACATCAATAGTTCCCCATCCCCCCTCATCTATCTAGACACCCTCCGCAGCACCCACTTTTTCTATGACCACCTTCCCTCTTCTTTCCCAGCAGACAGCCCACGCAGGAGTGGGGAGTGGGGAGGAAGGGGGGGGGCACACATTACTCTGCACTACTTTCTTTTCTCTCCACTTTTCCCCCAGCAACACAAAGCCAAAGACTATTATCCTGCCTCCTCCACGTTGCTTCAGGGCTGTGCCCTATTGTCCTCCTATTTCTTTCCCCCCTTAACCTACCATCCCTCCTCCTTGCACCCGCCACCCCTCCTTTCTTATTCCCACCCCTCACCCCGAGCTCCATCTGCTTCTTCTCTCCTCCCCTCACCCCAGCTCGGTGTTAAAAAAAAAAAAAGAAAGAAAAAATGCATGCACACATTTGGAATCTTCACCTCGCTGTTGCCATGGAAACCAACACAGCCTATAGGTCTGTGTAAAAAAAAAAGTAAAAACACGAAGGGAAAAAAAATCTATTCCCCGCCCCGTACACATTCATTGCTGGTTTTTTGTCTTCTTCACTTTTTAAATATATAGTATTAAAATGGGGGGTTGCGAAAAAATGGATGCGCCCGGATGTGCATTTCTTTTTAGCAAGCGCACATTCCCCTCTAGTGTGAAGCAACAGGGCGACAGTCCGTACTTGTGGTTTTTTTTGCACATGTGCTTCGGTCTGCTCCGCTACCACAGGCAGTTCAGTCAAGAAACGAGTTTACTTGACAATTTCACCCTCCCCACTGTCACAGGGGCGTTAGAAACGCCGACAGGGGGTTAAAAGAACTCCACGGTGGGGGGCATTATCTAGGGGGCTTCCGTTTATAAGGCGCGTAGAGTGCACTATCGCCAGTCTGTGTGGTAGGAGGTCATACATGCGCTTCACGTTGGCGTCGGTAACCCTATTAACTCTTTGTCGGCTACGTAGTCTAGCCATCCACATTAAAACGGTAAAGCTGCCTTGTGGCTCCGTGTGGTATCACGGAGCGGTGTGTGCTATTCCACGTGACACAGCAGCATCCACGTTACAATACTTGTAAGACTGGCGTTATAGGAGTAACGGGGTGTTAAGGTTTAGTCAGGCGACGTCCCTATCGCCTATTCACCTCCCCCCCCCCCACCTCTTATCAATTTAGACTGGCTCACTCTCTAATAAAGATCACTTGTCTGGACTCTGGGCCCGTCCATCCCCCACAATGGGTACCAACAAAGACCTAAACAATAGGCATCTCACAGCTATTATCAACTAACCCCACACAATATTCGCAAAGCTACCCCCTCAACCCCCACCAAGCACCGGTTGTGGCTATTAGTTTATGTGGGAGAGCTGTTGCAGCCAGCCCTGCTAGCGTTAAAAAAAAATGACAGCACCATCTCCAGCATAGTTGCATCGCAACAAAATCACTACCTTGGTACACGGCTCTTGTAAAGGATTGCATGTAGGTGTCATTACCTTCCAATTAGGTAATACAGTACAGGAAAAAAAAAAACATTAGATATTACG
The DNA here is from genome assembly GCA_009364415.1 of Spea multiplicata. Taxonomy (NCBI): domain Eukaryota; kingdom Metazoa; phylum Chordata; class Amphibia; order Anura; family Pelobatidae; genus Spea; species Spea multiplicata. Next base: position 25,772 of record VKOC01019419.1, on the reverse strand, counting down.
TCACTTTCTAACAAAGAAATGGAATATGATGACTGTTATAATCAATCAGTGGGTCATTTTATAGAGGGGGATGGGGACAATGATGTGCGACCAGTCGAGATCCTCTCAAGGGGGTAAAATCTGATCCTCACGTCTACACATACCCAGCAGCCCCCCCCTTAATTTCAACCAGCTCCATTACACCCCCCACTCCACTTTGCCGCCTTATCCCAGATGCTTGATTAACCCTTCAGGCTCAGCACGAGGTATAATTATTACTAGTAATATATATATATTTATTTATTTATTTATATATATTAATAGAAATATGCATTGTGGGACAGGCTCTGCTACCCACCGTCACCACTGCTATATGGTAGTGAAATGTGGCGTTTATTGACTTTCACACAGTTATCCAGAACCCTTTCTCTCAAAATGGTCTCCCCGGTAAATGGGAAGCGAAAATAATAATAATTTATAAAAAAAAACCCAGTTCTATTGGGTAAGTGAAACATACAGATCAGAAATAATTAGACAACAGGGTTTAATTGGTGAAAATATTCCATTGCAGACAGTGTTGCAGAAGCAGCAGGAGGAGATCTTTGGGATTTTTCACATCTGGACAGCAGACCCACTCACAGTCGACTTGTGATCTTAAACGAAATTTGATCTCCCCTCTTTTTTTTCTTTCTTTCTTTCTCGTTTCTCGAAAATTAAAGGCGAAATACGATCATTTCCATCAATTAAGAGAAAGAAAAAAAAAAACGCGCCCAATCTGTTGATCAACCAGCTGAGCTAGAAATGAGCTGGGAGTAAATAAAGCAGCGATCCAGCCACGCACAGCAAGTCACACTTATTATTTAATGTAAAGCTCGACACGCAAACACCATACACTAGTGAGTATTTATTATTCTTCTTATTATTATTATTAGTGTTATTATTTTTATTGGTTACGGCAATTAAGTCCTTAATTTTAGAATGTCATTTACCCCACCTCTTTTTCGCTATCCAACAGTCTTGGCGTTTAAGTATTTTTTTTCCCTTTTTTTAAAAAAAAAAAAAATATGCTGTTTGTATTAGTGATCGGAATATCTTTTCCTTTTTTTTTTTTTTTTTTTTAATTCTTGCAAAGCTGGGCTGCATTGTTCTGCCCAAATTCCAAGCCACGCCCCGTTCTTTGTCTAGCCGCTTTTTGATTGGCCGACCCGGGACTGGGCTGCCGTCATGCCTTGGGAAGTCCATTCATCTGTGCACTTGGGCGTTGGACTCCGCATCTTATTAGCGAGCGGGGAGATTTCTCCATTTTCCTGTTGTATCTCGCACGGCTACCAATCTTGGGATAATTTTTTTTTTGTATCAGTTTTTTTTCCCTCTATCGCTTATAATATATTTTTGTGCGTCTGATCGAAAAGGGAAACAAGGAGAGAAGAAGCTATTTTTTTTGTGCGCTTTCTGCAGTCTTCGGTTAAATTTGGTGAATATCTCTATTCCACTTTGTATTCTCCCTCCCCTTCTTTTGCAAAGAGGAGTTGCAGCTGCGTTGCTCCGGCTCTGATTCTCTATTGTGCCCAGGCTTCAGACACCAAGCACATCTCTTTGTCTACTTCTCCCGTGTGCCTGCCTCAGCTAGCTCTTTCTACTAGTGTTTTTTTTTTTTTTGTGTGATTTAATCGATATTTCAAAGTTCTAGTGTTCAGTGCGTTACATAGAATATATATTTTTCTTTAAAAAAAAAAAAAATCTTATCTTTGGGAGTGACTTCTACCTTTGCATTTTGTTGGATACACAGACAGCAATGGGAGCCCAATTTTCCAAGACCCCTGCCAAAGGTGAAGCAGTCACCGTTGAGAAGCCAGGAGAAGCAGGAGCAGCCTCTCCTTCCAAGGCGAATGGCCAGGTAATTTCTCTTTCTCTTAAGCTTCCATCTGTTGCTTCCACCCCTCCTCTCATGGTTGTTGCTGGTGCCTCAATACGCTTGATGGGCAACCGTTCGGAGGTTTTGCTAGCATCCACCTTGCATTGCTGAGTTTGTGGCTACGCACCTTGCGGTGTTGGTGGGAGACAATAATGCACTCTGGTCTGCTGCACACAGTTTTTTGGGGGGCGATGTGCTGTTGCTACGTCTGCCGCCCCCTCCCTATGGCTGCGGACGCGGTGCATGTTATAAGATGGGCTTTTAACGCCAAACATGCTGCTCTCTTCCTCTTCTAGTTCCATGCTTCCCCCCCCCCCTCCATGCTTAATTGTTAGATGGGAGGAGGTGACTGAGATTACCTGTTAAGGGGAATCATTGCTCTTTCGTGGTCTGTCTTGAATTATTTGATGATCGAGGCATTCATGCTGTTACTAGTGAGATTGCGTAGGGTTAATACAGGAGGCTAGACTTTGATGCGAGTTGGCTAGTGCTCGGGATGTGATTTGCCTCCAATACTAGGTTATAGTCCAGCGGTGCTCGCAGACTACACCCCCCCTCCCCCGACTTTAATACCGGAAAATTTATAGCCACGACTGCATTGTGGTCTCGCTAAGTGGCTCACCTGGGTGTACTAGGCGCATGATGTACTCCATCCATGCGGTGTGTAGGGCTACGTATTAAAACAGGGCAGCATCATGATTTATCTACCCATCCCTACTACATTTGCAATGGCAATGTGGGGGTCTGCAGGCGCCATTGTATAAATCAGTGTGTAGCCCGCTACTTGTGGCTGAGGCTTTGTCCCCCCCCCCTTAACATTGTGTGAGAGGCAAAGCGCAGGCTTTTGTCTCGGTTTGCTCCTCGCTAGGAGCGATTGCTGGAAAGAAGGCGTGATCTGGGAGCTAATGCTCTTGCAGCCTGCCGAGCTCCCTAGAGCCCTACCGCAGCTGGTGGGGTTGGAGCGCCCTCTATTGGCGTTATGTGGAATCGCGCGCTGAATGGGCAGGCTCAGGAGGCGGGGAGGATAATGGAGGGAAATCGTGAGATCAGTTCTCCAGCGGAGCCATGTGTGCCTTTCTAATCGATACATTGTAAGATTATAGATACTTAATGGCAGTTTAGTTCATTGAATACCAATTTAATATGTAACAGTTTAGTGTTGTTTTTTGTTTTATATGGCGATCTTACTGGTTGGCACCATGACTTGTGGCTACAGTCCCAACAATGTAGTCCTAGCGCCCTCTCCCAAAAGCTGTGATTCTAATAAATCTCGACCAATAAAAAATGCACCAGGCAGGAATATTGAATATTGTAACACTAAGTTATTGACCATTATGGCTTGAATCTTCTTTTGTCACAAGGGAGACCCAAGTGATTGTTAGAATGAGTTTAGCAGGTTACTTAGAAATGAACCTCTCTTTTGCTTCTACAGGAGAACGGTCATGTGAAGGCAAATGGGGATGCATCTCCTGCAGCAGCCGAGGCTGGGAAAGAGGAAGTTCAGGCCAACGGTAGTGCCCCTGCCGAGGAGACTGTAAAGGAAGAAGCTGCAACAGCTGAGGCTGCCCCAGAAAGTGAGGCCGCTGCGTCTCCTGCTGAAGGGGAGAGTGCGGAACCGGCTTCTCCTGCTGAGGGGGAGTCACCTGGCAAAGCAGAGGAAGGTTCAACTTCCACACCCTCCACCAGCAATGAAACCCCCAAGAAGAAAAAGAAGCGCTTTTCATTCAAAAAGTCTTTCAAATTGAGTGGCTTCTCTTTCAAAAAGAACAAGAAGGAGAATAATGAAGCAGCAGAAGGTGAGGGCGCAGCTGCCTCCACTGAAGGTGCAAAAGAGGAGGCTGCTGCAGCTTCTACAGAGGCAACAAATGAGGAGGCCAAACCAGCACAGGAAGAGGCCAATGCAGCAAGCAGCACAGAGGAGAAGAATGAGGAGGTTGCAGCAGCATCTCCTGAACCCCAGGAGGCTAAAGTAGAAGAACCTGCGCCAGAGAAGCCCTCTGAAGAGGCAAAGCCTGCGGAGGAACCAAAACCTGAGGAAAAGCCAGCAGAAGAGGCCCCAGCCCCCAGTGCTGCTCCTGAGGCCCCTTCCACTGAACCAGAGGCACCCAAAGCTGAAGAGCCAGCAGCTCCTACACAGGAAGCTACATCTGAATCCAGTCCAGCAGCCGAGTCAGCAGAGTAAAGAAATGGCAGTTTTGAGATAATCAAAGAACTTTTTCTCCCTTGTTTGTTTGTTGGAGTGGTGCCAGGTACTGGTTTTGGAGAACTTGTCTACAACCAGGGATTGATTTAACAGAGTTTTTTTGTTTTTTTGTTTTTTCCCTCTTTACAGATCCCATCTCAAATCATTCTGTTACCACCATTCCAACAGGCCATGTGCAAATTAAATCAGTCGCTGGCCTTAAAACCTTTCTCGCATCAGTATTAATGTTTATTGCGTTAATGTTTATTGCGTACTTTGCATCTTTTATTGAAATGTATATTTTTTTTTTTTTTTTTTTTTTTTTTTTTGGTTTGTCAGTTAAATGGTTGTGCCCATACATGAAGGAGATGGGTGGGGTTATCGAATGAAGTGATAGAGGGGGGTCACACTGGTATTTAGGTGGTGAATACATTGCCAAGAGGTCGTGCCACGCAGAATGGGGCTAGGTTTCTTTTTGTGGTGGGAGTTTTTTTTTTTATTAAGAACATTTTTCTTTTGAGGGCAGCCTTCTGTAAGGTTTACAACACTAAAGGTCTTTACTAAGACAGTAAGAAAACAAAAATAAATTCAATACTCAGATCATAGTTTTAGTAATTCATTTAAACCATAGGAACTTTTCACTTATCTCATGTTAGCTGTATCAGTCGGTGATTACGTAGAAATACGAGTTGTATAGGCTTTATTGTTTATTGCTGGTTTATGACCTTAATAAAATGTAATTATGTATTACCAGCAGGGTGTTTTTAACTGTGACTATTGTATAAAAGGAATCCTGATATCCAAAAGCACATAAAGTTTGCAACTCTTTCCACCCTGCCCATTTTTGTAAAACTGCATTCATATTGGACCTTTTAAACACAAATTTTAAACTCAACAAAGCTGTGATAAGTGGAATGGTTACTGTTTATACTGTGGTATGTTTTTTTGATTACAGCAGACAATGCTTTCTTTTCCAGTTGTCTAAGAATTAAGGAAAACTCTTCAGATGCAATGGTTTTGTGTAGCATCTTGTCTTTCATGTTTTGTAAATACTGGAGAAGCTTTGACCAATTTGACTTAGAGATGGAATGTAACTTTGCTTACAAAATTGCTATTAAACTCTTGCTTAAGGTGTTCTAATTTTCTGTGAGCACACTAAAAGCGAAAAATAAATGTGAATAAAATGTATGATACGTTTTTCTTTTTCCTTTTGTGGTTTTTTTTTTTCCTTTCAGTTCCTTGATTAGAAAAAGCAGGCTTTGACACCCATTTTACACTTAAAACAAAATCCTTTTCTGTTTTGTATGGGCCATTATTCTTTTGTAAATGAGTTTATCTTTGTTTCTGGTCTTAACTGAAAAAAGCTCTGTGCTGGACAGTGTTTATTAGTGTGGACTCAAAACAATTGGCAAAACCAGCTCAATATGTAAGCTACTCAAATTTTAAGTATTTAATCACTCACCCTATTTAACATCACATTGTTAGGCAAATACCTAAGTTTTGAGGCATACACCATCCATCCATTGGTGTAAAGTGAACAAAGGAGTACATTAATGTAATTGTGAAAGTCCAGGTTTTTTGGGAGTAGTTTGCCATAAGCATTGATTTAACAAAGAAAACAAACCTTTGGGAGACTGGGGTGACCAAGAATGGTCACCAGGAGATTCCTGTCTTAATCAGTTTGCTGCACACCTATGAGGTAGCATTTAATGGGGTGCCCATTTTGCCTTGTCTCTAGTCAGTGTTGCCCTAAATTCCCTGCCTCTTGTTGATATACTATACTTTCTTTCTTAAAAGGTGATAGTTATAAGAGAAGCCAACCTCGTCAATGTAACATAAAAATGGGCATTTATGTATTGGTCCATAAGATAACAGTCCAAGGAAGCTGTCGTATGTAAAATGTTCATTCACAAAGCAGTCCTGCCATTCTGTCTGTTGCAGTGTTTTGTTCCCCTTTTGTAGGTTGCATTATTTTAGGGCCTTCACTGCACTGTGTATATTAAATTTATTCTAAAAAGCTGCTTTTTTTTAAAAAAAAAAAAAAAAAAACCGGGGCCAGGCTAAGGTTCCTAACTTGTTGCACCATGTGGTGACAAATGTTGGGTACCTAAACCCCAAGGAAATAATTGCTAGAAGGCATTTTTATTACACTCTACAGGTAAGTTTTCTCATCATCCTGCAAGTGCGGTTATAAACAAAACTTGAAACACCCATCCAGCTTTATGGAATTATTTGGAAAACTCTTTCAAGAGCGCACTTTTTTTTTTATTCCCTTAATTTTTTAAAAATATTTTGCCCAAAAAACATCTTTTGATAGACCACTAATTTTCACACAATGTATTTTAACTAGATAAGGTAGTCTGTGTGTTATGTTACAGCATTGCTATAAAACTACTAAGATTTGTAAAATCCCCATTAAGGAATGCTCCTGTTACAAATACGTGGTCCTTTTATCTAAAAGGTCCATGGGAAATGGCCATAGCTAAAGGGTGCCTTGGTTGGCTGTGGTGATGGATAATAGTAGTCCATTTGGTTAGCATGGACACTGTATAGGTAAGTTGCTTGAGCCAATTTGTGAATATGAAACATATCACATGTCCCTTGTAGGCATCAACAAGGGCTCCTTTAAGAAGCCTTTTGTGTTAACCAAGTCTAAACATAAAGGGCAGTTGTCCAAGGCTCCCAGAATCTCTTGGTTTTTTGTTCTGTTTTAGGCATCTTCAAAGGGTGTCAATTCCCACCTTGTAAAACTTCTAAAATATCTGACCATATGAGGGTTCATTTAGCTGGAGGTGATTCTCCTCTTTCTGAGGAGATCTTTGAGTATTCATCCAGTACAACATTTGTGAGTTCAGGCACTGATGTTTGAAGAGATGGTCTGGCTTACAATCTGTGTTCCAGTTCATCCCAAAGGTGTTAGATGGGGTTAAGGTCAGTAAAGTTCTTCCACACCAAGCTCATCCAACCATATCTTTATGGACCTTGCTTTGTGCACTGGGGCACAGTCATGCTGTAATAGAAAACTGCCTTCCCAAAACTATTCCCACAAAGTTGAAAGCATAGCATTGTCCAAAATGTCTTGCTATACTGAAGCATTAAGATTTCCCTTTACTGGAAGTAAGAGGTCCGGCCTGAAAAAACAGCACCATATCATTATCCCTCCTCCACCAAACTTTACAGTAAGCACAACGGAGTAAGGCAGGCAACATTCTCCTGGCAACTCCCAATCCTATCAGACTGCCAAACAGAGAAGCATGATTCGTCACTCCACAGAAGACATTTCCACTGCTCCAGAGTTCAGTGGTGGTGAATCACTCAATCCAACACTTGGCATTGTACATGGTGATGTGAGGCTTGCATGCAGCTGCTCGGCTTAAAGCCTATTCCATGAAGCCCTCGCCGCACGGTTTGTGTGCCAATATTAAAGGCAGTGGAAGTTTGGAACTCTTCAGCTGTGGAATCAGGAGATGTTGTTGACTTTTGTACATCATCACCCCGCTCTGTGACTTTACATGGTCTTCCATTTCATGGCTGAGTTGCTGCTGTTTCCAAATGCTTCCATTTTCCAATACGTTTACAGTTGAACACAGAATATCACGAACTGACCTATTCCAAAGGTGGCACCGTACCACAGTACCACTCTAAAATCCAAAATCTCGTGGAAAGCCTTCCCAGGAGAGTGGAACCTGTTATAGCTGCAAATGGGGGACCAACTACATATTAATGTCTATGTATTTAGAATGCAATGTCATAATCGTCCCTGTTGGTGCAATGGTCAGGTGTCCCAATACTTGTCCATATAGTTTATTTCAAAAACCTAACTTAACTGTCTAAATTGTATGGATGTACAGTGAAGGAAAACATTATTTGATCCCCTGTTGAACGTTTGCCCACTGACAAAGACATGATTAGTCTATAATTTTAATGGTAGTTTTATTTGAACAGTGAGAGACAGAATAACAACAGAAAATATCCAGAATAACGCATTCCAAATAACTTAGAAATTGATTTGAATTTTACTCAGTAAAATAAGTATTTGACCCCCTTGCAAAACATGACTTAGTACTTGGTGGCAAAACCCGTGTTGGAAATCACAGAGGTCAGACATTTCTTAATGTGCTTCTTCTTGAGCCACTCCTTTGTTGCCTTGGCTGTGTGTTTTTTGGGTCATTGGAATACCCATCCACGGCCCATTTTAAATGCCCTGGCTGAGGGACGGTACATGGCCCCATCCATCGCCCATTTGATGCGGTTGTCCTGTCCCCTTAGCAGAAAAACACCCCCAAATCATATTACATCTATGTTTGATGGTGGAGATGGTGTTCTTGGGGTTATAGGCAGCATTCCTCCTCCGAACACGGCGAGCTGAGTTGATGCCAAATAGCTTGATTTTGGTCTCATGTGACCACAACACTTTCACCCAGTTCTCCTCTGAATCATTGTTCATTGGCAAACTTCAGACGAGCCTGTACATGTGCTTTCTTGAGCAGGGGGACCTTGCGGGCACTTCAGGATTTGAGTGCTTCACAGCATAGTGTGTTACCAATTGTTTTCTTGGTGACTATGGTCCCAGCTGCCTTGAGATCATTGACAAGATTCTCCCATGTAGTTCTGGGCTGATTCCACACTGTTCTCATGATCATTGAAACTCCACGAGGTGAGCTCTTGCATGGAGCCCCAGACAGTTATTTTGTGTTTTTTGTATTTTTGAATAATCGCACCAACTGCTGTCACCTTCTCACCAAGCTGCTTGGCGATGGTCTTGTAGCCCATTCCAACCTTGGGTAGGTCTACAATCTTGTCCCTGACATCCTTGGACAGCTCTTTGGTCTTGGCCATGGTGGAGAGTTTGGAATCTGATTGATTGATTGATTGATTGATTCTGTGGACAAGTGTAAGAGAATTCTTCTAATCTCAGCTTGTTACCTGTATATTATTCTAGATTTTTTTGTTACTCTGTCTCTCACTGTTCAAATAAACCATTAAAATTATAGACTGATCATGTATTTGTCAGCGGGCAAATGTACAAAATTAGCAGGGGATCTTTGGATCTGCATGACTATTCATACTCACTCTATAGAATTAATTTACAAAAAAGGTCAATATAGGTAGTGCAAGTCACATGTCTGTGAACATGTTAAGTCAAAGGTATGTACATCTGTAGAAGTAAAAATACTATATTTATGGGTCAGTCCATGCATTGTACTGTATTTACTACAGATACATAGAGTATTATTATTATTATCTTTTATTTATATAGCACCAGCTATCTATAATACAATACATATATTCAAGGGGTATGACAAGACATGAATTGATAGACTAAGACAAAACCGATACATTAGGTGGACAGAGCCCTGCTCACAAGCTTACAATCTTGAGGACATGTTAGTTACTAAACAAATGAAGAAAAAGAGGTGTGCGAGAAGTGGGAAAAAAAGAGGAGGTAAGTGGCATATTAGATAATTTGAAACACTCTGCAATATCGTCTGCCAAGTGTGTCTTTGGCACCCATGTTGATTTTCCCTAGGAAACAAGGCTGAATCCAAGGATAAAACATGTGCATGTCTGACACCAGTGACATAAGCGAGAATGATGTCAGTAATTCCTCCCTAAGGGTAAATAAATCAGTGCTGCATTTGCAAAAAACCCAAAAAACATAATGTTAATATTGTCCTACATTCTATATAGAACATGTTTCTTAATTATCTAAAAGAGGGGCTATTGCTTTTCACTGGTGGTAGTTCTGCAGGTGCATAAATTATCTTAGTTCAGGTACTTGTGATGACATCTCAACATTAAATGGTGCCATTGTCTGGAATATTGAGAAACAATTTCACATATAGGTTCTGGTCTTGGGTTCCACGATATAATGATGACAATAAATATTAGCATCTCAAGCAGTGTTCATGCTAATTGGGCGGCTCCCAATAAGGTGAGATTGTAATACAAATGCATTGCTTATTTTAGTCTACAAACACCATTACATAATGCATAGAACTGTAACTGTAGGACTTGAAAAAAGTGACAAGCTGACTTTATATCATAACTGACACACAATTTGTGAGTAAACAAATATTGTGGTGATAGTACTGCAATATCGGTGCGTTCTTTCTTTTGCCATGGGAGTTAGTAAATGAGTCAGTGGGAGATGACCTCCCTTTGCGACAGCCAATCGCGTATGCTAGCTTAATATACTTATGTACTGTTCCTGCTTTCAGCAGAGGCAGGAACATTGAGGAGGAAACATAAGACAGTAGCCTTATTCTGTAACTAAAAGCAAAAGAACACAGTCACTGATGATTTCATGCAGATAAATACACTATATGACCAAAAGTATGCGGATAACTGATCAACACTCATATATGAGGTTGTTAGATATCACATTCCAAAACCATGGGGATTAATATGAAGTCCTATAACAGCCTCCACTTTTTTGCCCTTTCAGGCAAAACAGAATATGTTAGGCACTGATGTTGGACGTTAAGGTCTGGCTCGCAGACATAGATAGAATTCATCTTAAAGGTGTTCAATGGGGTTAAGGTCAGGGCTCTGTGCAGGCCACACCACACACTTTATGGACCCTGCTTTGTGCAGAGGGACAGAGGGACAGATGGAACGATGGAACAGGAGAGGGTCTTCGCCAAACTGGTGCTGCAAAGTATATATTAATTATTAAGAAGCCTTGGAAACCATGTTGATTTCAGATTTAATAATATACAATACATACACTCATTACAGACACAAGTAGATATAGAATGTTATAGAATGTTAACCCTCTATTACCAGGCATGAGTAGATTCAAAGAATTAACTCCTCTATTACCAGACATTACACACATAGTCACACAAACAGACAAACACAGTCACACAAACAAACACAATCACACAAACACTGTGACAAACACACATACCTGGTGCTGGCTGCGGCTTACTCCGCCTATTGGGAGAGGCTTCTGAATGCTCAGACAATCAGGAGAGTTGAGAAGTTTCTCCTGATTGGCTAAGACCTTCTACACTCAGACTCCTCATTCCTGGACAATGCATTGTCCCTGATTGAGGCTGCCCAGGACCGGGCAATCCGAGACATGTGGTCACCCTAATTCCTGCAGCATTAACATTACCAGGCTAGGGTTAGTGGCACCTGGGTGCCGTATTTTTTTGGTGCCTCCCATAAGTAACATGCATATAATAGTGCCTAGTATCACACAAACTAACACCAAATGCTTACATACAGTGGTGCAAAAAAGTACCAATTGTGCAAGTTCTCCCACTTAAAAAGATGAGAGAGGCCTGTAATTTTCACCATAGGTACACTTCAAGTATGAGAGACAGAATGGGGGGAAAGAATACAGGAAATCACATTGTAGGATTTCTAATGAATTCATTGGTAAATTCCAATGTTAAAATAAGTATTTGGTCACCTACAAACAAGCAAGATATCTGGCTCTCACGGACCTGTAACATCTTCTTTAAGAGTCTCCTCTGTCCTCCACTTGTTACCTGTATTAATGACACCTGTCTGAACTTGTTATCAGTATAAAAGACACCTGTCCATAACCTCAAACAGTCACACTCCAAACCCCACTATGGCCAAGACCAAAGAGCTGTCGAAGGACACCAGAAACAAAATTGTAGACCTGCACCAGGCTGGGAAGACTGAATCTGCAATAGGCAAGCAGCTTGGTGTGAAGAAATCAACTGCGGGAGCAATTATTCGAAAATGGAAGACATACAGGACCACTGATAATCTCCCTCGATCTGGGGCTCCACGCAAGATCTCACCCCGTGGTGTCAAAATGATCACAAGAACGGTGAGCAAAAATCCCAGAACCACACGGGGGGACCTAGTGAATGACCTGCAGAGAGCTGAGACCAAAGTAACAAAGGCTACCATCAGTAACACACTACGCCGCCAGGGACTCAAATCATGCAGTGCCAGACGTGTCCCCCTGCTTAAGCCAGTACATGTCCGGGCCCGTCTGAAGTTTGCTAGAGAGCATTTGGATGATCCAGAAGAGGATTGGGGCGAATGTCATATGGTCAGATCAAACCAAGGTAGAACTTTTTGGTAGAAACTCAACTCGTCGTGTTTGGAGGAGAAAGAATGCTGAGTTGCATCCAAAGAACACCATACCTACGGTGAAGCATGGGGGTGGAAACATCATGCTTTGGGGCTGTTTTTCTGCAAAGGGACCAGGACGACTGATCCGTGTAAAGGAAAGAATGAATGGGGCCATGTATCGTGAGATTTTGAGTGAAAACCTCCTTCCATCAGCAAGGGCATTGAAGATGAAACGTGGCTGGGTCTTTCAGCATGACAATGATCCCAAACACACCGCCCGGGCAACAAAGGAGTGGCTTCGTAAGAAGCATTTCAAGGTCCTGGAGTGGCCTAGCCAGTCTCCAGATCTCAACCCCATAGAAAACCTTTGGAGGGAGTTGAAAGTCCGTGTTGCCCAGCAACAGCCCCAAAACATCACTGCTCTAGAGGAGATCTGCATGGAGGAATGGTCCAAAATACCAGCAACAGTGTGTGAAAACCTTGTGAAGACTTACAGAAAATGTTTGACCTCTGTCATTGCCAACAAAGGGTATATAACAAAGTATTGATATGAACTTTTGTTATTGACTAAATACTTATTTTCCACCATAATTTGCAAATAAATTCTTAAAAAATCAGACAATGTGATTTTGTTGTCTCATTCTGTCTCTCATAGTTGAAGTGTACCTATATTGAAAATTACAGGCCTCTCTCATCTTTTTAAGTGGGAGAACTTGCAGTATTGGTGGCTGACTAAATACTTTTTTGCCCCACTGTACATACACACACACCCTTGTTCTCATAAGCTGTGTGGATGACTGGTATGGAGGATCATAAGATGGGTGGAACATAGAAGAAGCAATGGGCCAGACAATGGGATGGGTATGTGGTGGGGTGGTGGGAGTGGTTTGGGGGTCCAGGCTTTATGTCTGTACTGGGCCACAAGGTTTCTGATGACTGCCATACAGGTGGGTAGCGTTCTCCTGCCATCTGCCAAACCCAGAGGAATCTATTAGATCATCATCATCACTCCAGAGAACACATTTCCACTGCTCCTGAGTCCAGTTGATTTTATGAAATGATTTTAGCAATGAGTGTGGCTGAAGCACCCAAGATCAATAATTAGGAGGGCTGTCCACATAAGTCATATAGTGTATGTTGAAATCAATCCAAAAGGGCTACAATTTGCTTCAAAATATTAAAAACTGTGAGACCAGAATGTGACTGTGTCTCAAATCATTAGTAAAAACCACAAGTATTATGTTTATCCTTGAAGTCATAGTAATCTGGGAAATATACGTATAAAATACATCAAGCATGTCTAACTGAGTCAAACTGAGCATGACCACCTGATAAGCATTTTTAGAAATATGCTAGTTATCTTTTCCTAAATTATTTTAAAATAGGTTTTAGATAAATAGAGAATATCGGTATTCGATATATCTCATAGGCTACATTGCGTCTTTTAATTGTTGTCATTTAGACCTCTTTATATCTTTCTTCTCTACTTTTCAAAAAATGAAATTTTTCCAATTGTAAAAATAGTTATAGGTTATAGGAAAGCCAAGGTCTAATCAGCAAGATTTATTTAAAGTATTGAATACATGAGTCACTTCTAGCTCATTCCTCGAGGTCACAAACAAAATCAAGAATTTAAAAACACTCCAAACTAAATTGTCTGCTCTGTATTACACAACACTTACATGCGAACATGTGTTACACAACATTTAAACACCATCTCTTTTTTTCACGGTATTTGTGTAACATTCCCAATCCACATACATCAAATAGATGGCAACTGGATGACGGCTGAATTCTGGCGCTGGGGGAGTTGAATGCATTCAGTGGCCCTGAAGTTGCATATCTCTTGTCATTATCATTTCACTTAAAAAGAGGAGAGAAAGAGAGACACGACAGAAATGCTACCTCCTTCTATTTGTCAGAACAAATAATCTCTTTTTGAATATTGAAAGGAGTCGCTAACACACCAATGTTATATTATCAAGTCAAAAGGCAGATTAAGCAGAGGCTGGTTATTCCAAGGTAATAATTTAGAGGGTCTTTCGGCCTAGTACACTATGGAAGAACTACTGCAAGCAGATGGACTCTGAGGAGGCTCTAGGGTGTAAGAAAAATGGGGGTCATTTCTGTCTAAACTAAAACTGAAAGTCTGCTTGACAAATAAAATGCCACCTGATATACTATGAGAAATGCTGAGTGATTTTATATCACTTCAAACACTTATCACTAACATGCCCATTTCATGACTTCAGAAGGTCATTACCTCAGAGCCATTTTCCCCACAAGCATTTCCCCTTCTTCCATGGTAAATCTTACATGATCACCTATTCTGAGTTCACCTCGCATGTTGTCATGGAAACCTTAACAAATGAGTTATACTGCCTGGATCTTTAGTAAAGGTAGATGCCAAGCAGATCCGGGCCTGTTATTATGAATCTGCTTTCTTTTCAGAGTTGCGTTTGTGTCACAAAAAATGGGACCTATGTTCCCGAGCTCAATGTTGAAACGAGCAGTGTGAGACAATGGGGTTTATGTCTGGTGGCAAAGTTTGTTGACACCATGACAACCAATGGAAAGTTCCTGCTGATTGGCCAATGGTTGCTATGTAATAAACCAATTTTTTAAAATTTGCATTAGAATAACTAAAATGTAAATTTTTTCAACTGCAAATGCATGTCGGCTGTTTCACCTTTTCCTTGTTTTAGACAGGCCGATGTGTCCAGACAAGTGTTCCTTCATAGGAATCACAATGTTTTTGTACAAACGTTGCACAGGTTGAGAATTGTTCTACCTTGCAAAATTTCTAAACATTTCTCCTTCTCTTATTTGTATTTTGATCATAATACAGAAACCACATATTTCCTGTTTGCACACGTCCAACACATTTTTCCTTAACATTTTCGCACCCGGCTGATACATTTTGCAAGCTTTGTCTAAAGTTTATGCTTTCAACATATGGCACTAAAAAAAATTGTATGTATGTTTGTATGCCTGTCATTAATTTAAAGTTGGCGGCGGCATCCTACTAGCCTTTTTTTGCCTCTATTGTTAACTTTCATGATTCTAAGAGTGCTGGTATGTGCCTCTGCACATCTACCTCTGTCCTGAAAAGTGGGCTACAGTGGCAAAATCGGAATTGTCCCGTGCAAAGCAACACAATTGGAAGGCATAAGGTATTACTGCAATATAAGAGGTATAAAACATATAATCTGATGATATACTCCCTAAAACAAAATCCTCAAGTACTATGTAAGTTGATACCTGGGGTTTGCTGTGAAATTCACAATGAAATCTTAAAAATCAGGATTCCCCTAGAGTTATGGCACTATTATAAAAGTGGGTACCTTTCTTGACACACATATACAATTAAATATATATATTGATTTATGCTAGCGTTCAAAAGTTTGGGGTCACTATTCTCATGGAAAACAAGGGCATTTCTGGCTGTGCTCACATAATTGCAAAAAGGTTTTCTAATTAGCCTTTTAAACTATAACTTGGATTAGTGATCACAACATGCTTATGGGACACAGGAGTGATGGCTGCTGAAAAAGTGCCTCTGTACGACTATGAAAATGTTCCAGTGGTAGTCATTTACAACATTAACCACGCCCACACTGTATTTTTAATGCATTTAAAATAAATTGTTTAAAAAAATGCTTTTCTTTAGAAACCAAGGACATTCCTAAGTGACCACAAAGGTTTGAACTGTAGTGTATATTACACCATCATAAAAAGCAGAGCTTAAATAGATAGATAGATAGATAGATAGATAGATATAGACACATATATCATTGATATCCTTTAAATGAAAGCACTGGAAAAATGAGGCCTCATAGCCACAAGTTTTTAATTTTGGCAGCTCAAGAATGTCAATGCCCCATGCCTTTTTTCTCTTTAGAGATCAAAGCAGCATGTCAATGACAAAGGACCTAGGGTGATGATCCTGAAGTTCTTCTATATGTGTACAGCATACTTATAATTCTTCATGGTATTCTAATGATATAAGTGATTACATATATTCACTTACAGATTTCCATAACAATCTGTCCTACTGGGTAAGGTTGACATTTGACTGTTTATTTTCTAGAATACTAACTGTTGTTTGTATATCTAAATATGAATAAGTTAAAAAAAGATTTTTAAAATAAATATTAATGTTTATTTTGGAGGTAAAGTGCTTACATTGAAATACATTTTTCTTTATTATTTCAGATGTAAGATGTATTTCTGAATACTTACTTTAAAGTATAATTATAAACTAGAATAGAGCATTTGTAGATTTTCACCAACCTATTATTTAATAATGATAATTTGAGGCATTGTCCAAACAACAGCATTAGAGTCACAAATTACTGTACATTGTCTCTGTTTTGCTAAAAATGTGTTTCAAAGCGTATATTTGGGTATACTAGAATGTTTCTCATTTGGAGTCGAAAATAGTAATCAATATGAAGTGCACATTCCCTGTGTCACTAGCCAAAAAATGATTAAACAAATCTATCCTTTTTTAAAAAAAATAATGAAAAGAGAGATTGGTCCCATTACATTGCTTAATACAAATGTAGCTCTTTAGTGCCACCAAGTGGAAATATATGATATAAAATGAATCTGTTCACTTTAACTGTTCACCCATTTTTTATTTTAGGGACAGTATCATAAAAACATATTATTATTATATTGCACTATTGAGTTATAGAGGCCTGGAAAAATACAATTGTTTAAATTATTCTTTACAATAGTATATTAACTATTATCAATTTTAATAAAAAATCATATTTTAACAGCCTTCTATAACTCAAGGCTATACTAGTATATTGACTATTATATTACCAATTTGTCAGGGAATATAGGAAAATATGAATTTCTTAATTTCATTCAGTTACGTCAATGTCAGGTACTTGATGTAAGCATGTATAGGATACACATAACATGTATTCACGGTATCCTTAAAGTCTTAGGTTAAAGTGTGGGTATGGGACAGGTTATCACTAAAGTTTTTTTATGTGATTGTTACCTATTCATAATCATTATTATTATTATTATTATTTGAGAAAGACGCAAAGAAGAATAATAGATTTTATTTGTGCAATATAATTTATAAGTTGCTCATTTTTAATTTTTAATTTACATGTTGCTCATCAAATAGAAATATTATATTTTGCATTATGTACATTACAATGTCTTTTAAGCATATAGAACACCGTGATACACTATGTCACCAACATGATATAGAGATCTGACCATCACACTTGATGTGAAGTGACACACTGTTGTTGGACGAGAAGGCCTGGCTTGCAAACCATGTCTTTGCACAGGGGCACAGTCTTGGGACAGTAGATGGCCTTCCCCAAGCTGGTGCCACAAAGTTAAAAGCATACAATTGTCTAAAATGTTTTTCTATGCTGTAACATTAGCATTACCCTTCACTGAAACTAAGGGGCCTAAGCCAATGCCATGAAAAATACCCCAGATCATTATTCCTCCTCTACCATAATTTATAGTAGGCACAATGCATTCCAGTAGGCAGAATTCTACTGGCATCCATCAAACCTATATTTTTCCATCAGACTCCATATAAAAAAGCATGATTCATCAACCCAGAGGATATTTTTCCCTGCTCTAGAGTCCAGTTAAGGTGTGCTTTATACCTCTCCAGCTGACACTTGGCACTGCAGACCAGGTAGTCCGGCAGACGAGCAGTAGTGAAGCAGAGCCCCTAGGGCCGGTTTCCCAGCGATCACGTCCCAGCTGCCATAGGCAGAAATCTGTTCCAGGTCAGTTGCTGTCATATAGACTCCGCAGTGGTTCAAATTGCTGCAGAGCCAATCAGGAGTGGGGTGATGCTAATGTTACAGCATAGAAAAACACTTTAACTTTGTGGCACCAGCTTGGGGAAGGGGCCCGTTCCTGTCCCAGGACTGTGCCCCTATGCACAAAGCAAGGTCTAGAAAGGCATGGTTTGCGAGCCTTCTCGTCCAACAACGGTATAGCCTGATGGAAGTCACCATACCTTAAAGGGATCTCCTGACCACAAGTTGACCCTGTTTCCATTGGACTTCACTACTTCACTCGCAGGCCATTGTTTTTTCATTTTCTTTTGCTGGTGTAAACTGGTGCATTATTCATGCGAGATGAGGTAAGAGCAATATCGACAAACTCCCAGCCTTATGTGCAGATGATATAGCTCTAACCCGACTTCCCCACTGAGTGAGATTCCTGCTGCCTTGTCTTTATTCAAATTATAAACTGAGTTTAACAAAACCCAGATAATGTCGTTATACATTTCTCCAGATCTGTTTATCCCTCTCAGAAAAGATTATAATTTTGACTGGTCAAATAAAGTTATAGATTATTTTGGTATTAAAATGATGTCTTATACATACACATGTACAGTACAATGACCTTTACAACGGAGGATTTGGGAAATTTCCAGAACATTTTAGGTTAAAAGTGGTATATTGATTCTTTTAAAATGTATATCTAAATAAAAATACGGTGCTCTTAAAATTGTCTCCAGCTATTTTTGTTCATTTGGATTATAAGAAAAGAAAGCAAAAAAAAAGTAGCAAAATAGTATTATGCTGGATTTGGGGAAAATGTAATCTTTTGAGTTGATGAGGAAATCCTGCAGTGACAGCTGCTTGGAGCGGACTGAAAGTCTGTGAAATTGGTACATGTCAAGGGTCCAAGGGATAGATTTATGTAAGAACCAGCAATCTCCTGCTTTTAGTTCAGACAGAGCTGTTCATATGATCTTTAGAAAATCTGTTGTTGGGCTGTGTAGAGCCAGGCGCTTACATTAGCTATCTTCTTTTGGCTTCTGTCCCTCACATGCTGGGTGACTCTGGATCTAAAATATTGTGAAAAATTGGAATGACACTTGCCTATATTAAAGCCATTATTGCCGTGCCTGTCTAGTCAGCGGTGACATGGTAATTAAATGTTCACTGTGGCGGCTCCAGGTTTCTAGGTGCCCTAAATGAAAATATCTGGAGGGAGTGGTAGTCTGTACACCACAAGTGATAGATTGCATTATATATAAACTAAGGAAAAGCATATTAAAGTATTCAAAACAGATCATGAGCTTAGGTGCTCTAAGGTGGGTGCATCAGGTGAATGGCATCTAGCCACTCAATAACCGAGGTACTCAGCAGGGTCTACCATGGCAGATCACACAGTGTGCGCAAGCTGCTCTGAAGTACTCAGTTTATTCCTATGAAAATTACTGTATTTTGGACTATATTAGAGCCCTGCGCGGGACTGTTTTCTTAATCCTGCTCCCGCCCACTCCCGCTGAATTTCTGACCATTACCGCCCGCTCCCGCAACGTGTGTTCCACTCCCGCCCGCTCCCGCAACATATGTGTCCAATCCCGCCCGCTCATTCTGTCACAGCTCTTACAAGTGAAGAATTTAATTCCCTCATTCACAGATACTCATTCATTCCCTCATTTACAGATACTAATCATTCAAATATACTCATTCATTCCCCCACCCCCTTACCTGAACTGCATATTTCCCGCACACTCCCGCAAGGCTGCCTTCACGTTGCTCGCACACAGCGTCTCTTCTCTTGTTCCACCCAGGGGAAGCGGGAACGGAGCAGAGTCATGTGACATGGCGTAAATTCACGTGACTCCGCTGGGTTCCTGGACGGAACAAGAGAAGAGACGCTGTGTGCAGGATTACTGGGACCCACAGGTACATTGTCTGACTGCCCGCTCCCGCCCCCAACACCCGAAACTGCTAGTACCCGCATGTTTTTGGACTCCCAATGCAGTCCTCTATATTTAATTCTATTAGCATGTTTGAAATTTAAAAACGTATTCAGGGGCAGATATTGGTATGAATTCCATGCATGTATGTGTTAGTGTATTGTATTAGAAAGTGAGTGTGTGTGTGTTGAATGCATGTGTACCATAGATAGAATACCATAGATAGAATAGTGCTAGAGTGTGTGTTAGTGTATGGTGTTAGAGTAAATATGTGTTCTTGTACAGTGTTAGTGCGTGTGAGAGTTAGAACCAGGTTTTTCGTGGGGACTAATGGCCTGGGGAGTGGTGCCAAAGAAATCCTGCATCCAGGCAACAGTAACCCTAGGCTCTCCCCTGGTTTCTGGAGGTGCAACTGACTTGAGTTGTCTAACAATAGGCTGAATTATGTTGTATTTATCTATGTAAAAAAACTATGTAAAAAAATTATTTAGAATACTTATCCCACTGAGCAGCCACACACTGGCTGTGTGTGTATGGACTGGAAGGTCCTCTTAGGTCAGTGATGCTCCATTGCACCTGGTCCATTGACCAGTTTATGTGCAGATCCTAAGAAAAGAAAGTTAAAATGGATGCTTCCAGCAGTATACATTTTGATGGCTTTCTATTAAATACATATTGCTTATTTTAATCTCTAAACACTATTACACATATTTGACATATAGTACTGTTAAATGTAAGATTTATGACAGATCAACTTAAGCTGGTTCCGCCTGGCGCCTCTTCTACATCGTCCATTCTGTTTCATTAATCATTACCTCTCATTAAATGAAAAGGTAGAGAGTCCTTCCAAAGACCATCATTGGCCAGATTATCTTTGGGTTAAAGGGTGAGCAGTGGCTTTTAAAGGCTATATTACCCCCCTAAGGACAAATTATTATCCCCCTGTACCACTTTACCCTAGATGTTAGAGGATAGTACCTAATGGGTAATAGGGGGTCATAGAGTGGTGTGTGTGTGGGGGGGGTGTTAAATACTTGTTCTAACTCACATTTACCATACAAGTCATAAACAACGGGGTGGTTAATAAAATCATGGTTCAATCAATAAAGCCCTAAAGGGGTCACTAAACATTTTATAAATGATTTTCACAAACAAAATCACAATTTGGCTGAACAGAGTAATATAAGAACAATAAAAAAAACTTGGCTGACAATATCAAAGAGCTCATGGGAGTTGATTCTTTATTCTTAAGTTGCTACTTCAACATTATTACATCTCTGACCAATGTACACAATTGTTAGTGGATAAACGTATAGTATAAGCGGACACATACTGCATGATTAAAACTTTTATTTAACTGATGAAAGTCTAGTGCAAACATGTTTTACAATATAAATAAAAGTAAATTAGGTAAACCCAATGATTCTGCATTAAATCAGCTTTAATAACTCAATTAAGCACATAGGTTCTCCTGAGACGCATAAACTGTCTATCTAAAGCACCCTTAACAGCAATTAAAGTTGGATAACAGTGGATAAAAGTTTTATAAATCGGTTCACTGTTTTTCTTTTTCATTAGGTTTAAACTGGAATTCTTGAAATTTTATCTTGAATGCATTGAATATGTTCTCAGCCATTGAAATCTGGCCCAGAGGTCAGGTCATCATTTACAGTGTCTTATCCAGTGCTCTAATGATCTTTTTTCATCCTTTCCATTTAATAATGCACTGGACCATAAATGGCATACATAATACTTTTATTGTTCATTTGACGCTGAGAGACTAATGCTTAGCAGACATGCATTGGTGTCACAGAAAATAGACCATCAACTGGAACAAAGGAAGTGACCCTAATGTGCAAAGTTGAAATATTCCAAATTGTTTATAGCAATTTACAGAGTGGGAGGAAATTATACAGCTATGTGCCCATTTTCTTGAAATAAGTATCGTTTTTTTTAATTGAATTGATTTTGGCGCTATTCAGCAGGAAAAAAAATGCAACAACATCTAAAATTATATATTCCAGAATCAGTTTAGTCATAAATGGAATATTGCAATTTTTTTGGTACTCGCAGACATGCAAATATTTCTCAAATTATTTTTATTTTAGCGTTACGAAAAAACGCAATTTCCTTTTTATTTCAACTAAAGGCTGTAAAGGGTTGTTCCTCCAGTTGATGAAATACTAGTGCCATAATCCTCACTTACCTAGCTAAGGGCCACACCATTAGTTTAAAAGCATCACTCATCTAAACCAAAAGGAGATTGAAAGGACCACTTCAGTCCCAGGTATGGAATGTATGGGAACCAAAAGACATTACATTCCAATGCCGCGTGTAATGTTTTAATTCAGTCCCAAAGTGCACAGATCGCATACTTGTTCCTTGTAAATTAAACTATCTCATACAAAGCTAATGAAGACCCCACATGTACTCTAACTTCTCTACTCATTTTAGCAATCAAGGAGGGATGATGTATTATAAGCAACTGCCACCATATTTTTTCATTATTTTTATGATATAATCACTTGAAAACAGTGTTTTGCCATTTACGGTTTCAATGAAATTCTAGTTTTTACAAAATAGATTTAAGAATATATACTCATGTATGTGTTTTGTTATTGTTATCTTGTCCTAGTCCACTAGTCAAGCCCCTATCATACTGCCTTGTGGTCATAATCACCAGTGGCGTTGCTGGGGCTGAAGCCATGAATCTTTTTGGGTTAAAGCATACTTTGGGCTAAAGCATACTTTAGCCCCAGAATCAATCAATCTATCTATCTACCTAAGGGAAGGAGCTTGTTTTCACAGAAGAATTATTGGGTTTCCCATAAAGGTTTGCAATTGTTTAATTAACAAAAACAAAACAACCACTTCTTTAAAGAATAAGTACCTAAAATGTTAATTTCATCAATAATCTTGATGTAAGCGATTTTGATGATTTTACAGGTCAGAGCACTGAGAATTTCAATAAATAAATAAAGAAATACATTTATACCCATAGTAAAATGGGGATTAAGTTGAACACTGGATTAGTTTGTCTCAGCAGGATATGTTGTATAAAGGAATCAAAGCTCAGAGCCACACGGCTTTAATACAGCTGCTACATCAAATTGTTCTTCCAAGAGAGTCTGCATAAAGAGGTCATTGGCATCTACCCAGGGAGGTGGTACCTGCATGTGGGAATGCGTTAAAAGTTCTGGCAAGGAGAATATCACGGAAAGGTTACAGTCACTTAGTCTAGCTTTTCAAATGGCAGGAAAGAAAGCGCCATGTTTCTTTCAACGAAGAAACTGTTTTATTGTAACACAGATCACATCTTAGACATTTGAAAGTAAATTAATCCAACCAAATATGCAACAGTGCTAGAGAAAAGGCTAGAATCATGAGTGAGTCTAGGGTTAGTAGCACCTGGATGCAGAATTTTTTGGTACCTCCTGTAATTAAAACACACGCACATACTAACATGGAAACACCCACTCACTTTAACACCATATACACGCTATCTCATTGTGCTCCCTCGCACCACTAACCTGAGGCTTACCCCTGACACTCTAGCAAAATACACTGACACATACACTAACGCTAACATCATATATTAACACACACACACACATACTGACACCATATGCTGACACACAACCATATGCTAACAAGCATATACTAACACCATACACTCAAATACCATCCACCAATACAGACACACGAATACCATACACTTACACATACACAGATGCACTCACTCTCTCCCATCATCAGTGTAGTTTGCACAGCTCCCCCTATCTTTACATAGGAGAAGCCCTGTCTTCATTGTAGCTCACACTCTCTGTGGGACATGCTGCTCTGTTACTGCCCAACTACAAAGTAGTTATGTAATATTGTGTAACCCTGCTGGGTGCCTCCATTACCAAACTTAAATTGTTGATCTACAGGTATACCAAGAGAAGGCTACCTAGAGGGGTAGCTGCACAGGTGAGGCTAACCCAAGACAGCCTTTAGTGGATGGGCTGTGGCAGGACAGTGGGCATAGCTAGACACCACTACTCAGTACAGAGAAAGAAGAAACTGACCCATAGCAGATCTTCATCCATAGAGTCCGGGTCAAAACAGATAGTTCCCTAGTATGATCTGCAGGTAATGCATGGTATGTTAAAGCTCAAGAGCTGATTATTACAGTAAATGTTGAACCACATCCTTGTGGCTATTCTCTCAATTTGTAGAGTAGGTTTAGCCAGTGACTAGGAGTTCAAAGTTAAGCCTAACTCCAAAGGAGATCTGAGACAATCTTATGTTCTGCTTTAAGACAATGCTTTTACCTACTGGCATTTTAGCCTATATTGTGAAGCCTGTGAAAGTGTTTATTTACGTGTACAGTATTTAGAATTTGTTTTTATAAATCACACCAGTATCTCTCACCTCATCACATATGATACCCAGTCTGTTGATAAATCTTTGAAATGCATGATTGGCACTTTGTGTGTGAGAACATTTGGATGACAGATGTACAGTATGGTTTTTAACAATAGAACGCTTGTATTTGTAATGACGTTATTGTACATTTTTGGAAGATAACAACGTAGATACTTGTTTATTGGACAAGACCAAAACCAGTGCTCACCATTGAATGATACTGGCTCAAATTATATAGGCACGCAATACTTTATTGTGTACTTTACTGAATACATTTACAAACACAAAACAGACGCTGATACAGCAAAGTGTCATTCACACGCATGTGCATGTTTTCAACACTTTTTCTTTTGCACAAATTGAAGTTGGTTAAAACATAACAATCCACTTTGCTTATAAAAACTCATTTTTATTAAAATCAGATTTATTTTAGCTTACATAATCCATATAGAAAGCATTAATATAAGAAACCGTACATTTTCACTTTCTTAGTACAGGGGCTCTGGATAATATTTTTCCCTGTGGAAGACGGGGCCAATTTTGCTAACTTTAGATTTAGAGAACAACATTATAAGCAGTTTTAATATAAGGAGTTATATAACCCTTTACCCTGGAAAACAGATTCATCCATCAGACTTCCAGATAATGAAGCGTGTTTTACAATTTGAGAGAACACATCTTCACTGCTTTTTTATTATTATTATTATTATTTGTTGTTTTAAATAGGTTAAATAGGTCAATCATATTCTTCAGTACAATGGGTAGACAAGACATAACAAGTAATGTATAACATAACATCTGGACTTACAGAAAAGAATAGCTCAAATGAGCTACAATGTTTTACACTACTCCAGGCGATGCTTGGCATTGTGCACAGTGATCTTTGGCTTGTGTACGGCTGCTCGGCCAAGGAAACCCATTTCATGAAGTTTCAACACACAGTGCTTGTGCTGATGTTGCCTCCAGAACATGTCTGGAACTCTAAAGTGAGTGATTCTACAAGGGACTGGCGATTTTTATGCGCTCATCATTCTGGCTATTTAATATAAAAGCAGTCATTATAAACAACATACAGAATGCCACTACCTACATCCAGTGGCGTCGCTACAGGGGGGCAAGGGGGGGGCAATCCTTGCCCCCCCTGTTGCCCCCCTGCCGGATTTGGAATAAAGTCGCAATGCGACTTTAAATCCCGTCTTTTTTTAATAAATTTATTTAAATAGGAGAGAGAGGGTGCAGCCCACGTAAGATCGGCAGCCAAGGCAACCGATCTTACGCGGGCCGCACCTTGAGCCCTGCTACTTACCAGTGGGAGGGTCTTCTGTACAGTATACAGGAAGCGGAAGCCAGCAGAGAACGCAGAGGGAAGCCGCGCCCCCTGCTGAAGTCTGTGAGCGGCATCGAGGAGCTGCAGTGCAGGTAAGGGGGTGGGGAGGGTGTTTGAATGAGTGGGGAGGGTGTTTGAATGAGTTTGAATGAGTATGAGTGGAAGTGCTGGAACCTAGGCA
>VKOC01019418.1:0-28556 GCA_009364415.1 Spea multiplicata | reverse complement strand
GAATTTAATGGAGAGAACATATTTTGTAATCCCAATCCCCACTAGAAACATGATGTAACCAAGATCACAAAATTATGGATACCCATGACAGCCCAACATATGTTTTCACTGCTCCAGAGTCTGGTGGCAGCGTGCTTTATACCACTCCAGCCGAAACTTGGCATTGTGCGTAGGAATCTTTGGCTTGTGTGCAGATGGAAACTCATTTCATGAAGCCCCCGATGCACAGTGCTTTGGCTGATTTTGTTTCTACACTCGGAAGCCTCACTCGCAGTGGATTGGTTTAAGCAGGGCACAAACTTCACAAACTGACTTGGAAAGGTGACTACCGCATTTAAAGGCCCTGAACTCTTAGAGTACGACCCATTCTACTGTTACTGTGTTTAAGCTAAAAATATTAAACTGTAACTGGAAATAAGCATGCATAGCAGATGATTATAAAGCCATGCCTATGTCTTTTAGAACAGTATAGCTTTTCTGCCATATTTGTATGGTACAGGTCTTCAGGATCCTCTCGGATGAGAAGAGGTGCATTAACAGCCAGGATTATATAGCCATACAGCATGTACTCCAGTATAGGGAAACACCAGGTTTGCATGAGATTGCTGTTGAGAGTATTTCTATGTACCTTAGTTTGCAATGTTGGGAACCACACATTCCATGTTCTTTGGTTAAATATTTGTTATGAAAGGTTATTATCCAAGTTTCTGGTGGCATGCAAATCACAGTACTTTATCGAGCAGGAAAGGAAAAGTTACTACAGCGTGTCAGAAGCTGGGTGGAAGAATGAGAATTGTTAAGTGGGAGAGTGAACGTTTAAAACAATACGAAGAGTGGGTGGAAGTGGGTGTACAGAGGTGCAGTTATTCCTAATGCAGCATGTATTTTTACGATGTGGGCGCTATTAAGACTGTGGCCAGTCCTAATGAACTGTCCGGGCTCTGGTAAAACTGAAAACTATCATGCAAATGTATCTGAATGGATGGTCCTGTGACCTGTCACAGCAGCAGTTAAAATGTTCATACAGGATAACTACGTTGACCATATGTTTACAGAGGTATTTTCCCCATCAATCAACACAGCTCACACGTTTTAGTCTCACAAAGTTTCAAAGCTATATTCTGTGACCACCACGAGATCTAGAGAATCGCATAATTAAAATCAATGGCTATTCAGATGGCTAAACCTGCGTTAAGCCGTCCTAGTTGTTCTTGATCACAACATTAAAGAGAAATTTCCTTTCCAGTATGGGACATATTTAAGTTCTCCGTAGAGAACTCAGTAATGTGTGCTAAGTAGGTTTTTGTTACTTAAGGTTTCTCTGTTCCTGTTTTTACATCACGAGATCACGCGAAGAGGCTTCGCAAACTGCAGAGAATCATAGTTACATAGTTACATAGGCTGAAAAAAGACATGCGTCCATCAAGTTCAGCCTTTCCTATATCTGTTAATTTGTTGCTGTTGATCCAAAAGAAGGCAAAAAACCCCGGCTTCGGTCTTTCCAATTTTGCACTAACCAGGGAAAAAAAATTCCTTCTTGACCCCAAAATGGCAGTCAGATTTCTCCTTGGATCAATAAGCTGTATCCCCATAATTAAAGATTATATCCCCGAATATTATGTTTTTCCAGGTATCCATCCAGTCGCAGTTTAAACGTCTGTACAGACTCTGATAAAACTACCTCTGCAGGCAGAGAATTCCACATCCTTATTGTCCTTACTGTAAAAAACCCTTTCCTCTGCTTTAGTCTAAATCTCCTTTCTTCCAGTCTAAAAGCATGACCACGTGTCCTATGCATAGTCCTGTTTATGAACAGATTTCCACACAATGGTTTGTATTGGCCCCGAATATATTTATATAACGTTATCATATCCCCTCTGAGGCGACGTTTTTCTAAACTAAACAGATTTAAATTAGTTAACCTTTCTTCATAACTATAGTGCTCCATTCCTTTTATTAATTTTGTAGCCCGCCTCTGCACCCTTTCTAGTGCTATGATATCCTTCTTTAGAAAAGGTGCCCAAAATTGCACAGCATATTCAAGGTGCGGCCTTACCATTGATTTATACAGAGGCAAAATTATATCTTTATCCCGCGACCTGATGCCCCTTTTTATACACGACAATACCTTACTGGCCTTAGCAACCGCAGACTGACACTGCACATTGTTGCCTAGTTTGTTGTCTATAACAATTCCCAAATCCTTCTCATTTGTCATTACCCCTAATTCACTACCGTTTAGGGTGTAGGTTGCTTGTGCATTCGCTACCCCGAAGTGCATAACTTTACATTTATCTACATTGAATTTCATCTGCCATTTGTGTGCCCAGTCCCCCAGTCTATCTAGATCCCTCTGCAGCACAGTAATATCCTGCTCGCGCTGTATTACTTTACCTAGTTTAGTGTCATCTGCAAACACAGAAACATGACTTTCAATGCCTATTGCCAGGTCATTTATAAATATGTTGAATAAAATTGGTCCCAGAACAGAACCCTGAGGGACACCACTTACCACTTTTGACCAGCTTGAAAATTTACCATTTATAACAACTCTCTGTTCTCTACCTCTAAGCCAATGTTCTACCCAAGAACAAGAATTTGCATCTAGGCCAATTTCTTTCAGTTTGAATACTAACCTATTGTGTGGAACCGTGTCAAACGCCTTGGCAAAATCCAAGTAGATTACATCCACTGCAACACCCTGATCGACACTTCTACTTACTTCTTCGTAGAATGCAATTAAATTAGTTTGACAGGACCTATGTTTCATAAAACCATGCTGATTTATGCTAATAATACTATTCTTATCATGGATAAGTGAGTACCCGTGTTAAAAATAGAAATAAATGAAAGTTACTGTGTATGGGACTTTTTGTAACAAATTTTACATAGATACTGTACATTCATTATAACCCTAGGACAATAACTAAAGGATATAAAAGTATAGCAGGTGTCCCATGCACTGGGGATACCACAGTTGTTCTGCTTATGGTTGAGTTGTATATACAGTATAAAGCCAGTGAATAAACACTTCGACAAATACTAGCAGCCCTTCTGCCGTTTTCTATATGTTTGTACTTGTTTGTACTGACATCTATTGCGTAACTCTGGTATGTGACACAGAATGTTTGTCCAGCTCCTGTGGGAAATATGTATTTTGAATGACACTGGAGTATGCCAAGACAGAAAGTTCTAGAATGGAGATTCTCGTGGGTGTAATAGTTTATAGACACTGAAGAATGCATTTCCTTCCAGTACATTGTACATGTACACATTCATTTGACGTGCAGAAAGACAAGTGAAATTCTTCAGTATTCTTTAATTTCAATACATTATCCTATACACTACCGGTTTTATGGGTCGCTTTTTTTTATTTTTTTTAACCTTTTCACCTATCCCATCCCCTGTGCCTTCCTACACACATTCCTAAGTGAATCACTTCTGAGAACTAAGGGTATGTTTTCACAGTCCCCAATGCCGTCTAAAGGAGTGGCTATCAGTATTTTATTTAACTTTATACTGATCTCAGATTCTCTTTTTATATACGTAAGAGAACTTGAAGTGGAAATAATCATTAAATTTATAGAATGTTATCAATAAGAATGCACATTCTATTTATCTATTTTTCAATCCATGCTATTATGTAAAAATGCATGGAATTATCGAGTTTTGCATGTCCCCTAACCATATTGCATAAAAGGGAAGTAGGTTCAACATAATGGCGAACATTTGTCCCCCTTCTACAGATCAAATATTTTTAATAGTGACTTATTAACATACAGTATATTGAAACCTTATAAATGGGCTGTCCCTGAGATATTTAACCTTTTAATGGCGTATTGTTGAAATGATGTGGAGTGATCACCACAGCAATGTAAAACAGGAAGTTGTCGGCTCCAGACTAAGTAACCCTCAGTGTAAGATTCATACTGAAATTGGGGGAAAAAAACCTTGAGACTCATTGTCAAATCCTTAGTGTTCTCGGTACGGCCATGAAGAACATATTACCTTTGCCAGCTTCTGCATGTATAAAGAATTTGAGATGCAGGCTCAGGAAAAAATAAAAAAAACATATAAATCTACAAAAATTCCCTTATCTTACTGTTTAGAATAGTCAATTGCTAATGGACACATAGTTGGATCAGTTTGGTTGGGGTATTTGCACTGTACAGGTGTGAGACTACACACCTGTAACTTCAGAGCAGAATATGCACTTAGGTCCTGCATAACTGAGATATGAATCACTTTTGATATGACGCAGGTAATTTAGTCAGGAAAGGAAAAAATTACAAACATGTACGTAAGATAAAACTCAGATCAATAGCTAGTATAATATGACAGGTACACCAAATCTTAGGAAAATAGAAAATCAGAAAGCCAAACACTTTTAACATGTTACAAAGTTGCAATGGGAAATGTGGTATTAATGCCCCCCCCCCCTTTACGTTTCCCAGAAGGCTCATGATCTGTTGTGTGGGTGATCTAGATCTGGAACATATGACAGACAGGCAGATGTCTGCACTTAAAGATCAGTATTAGCCTATAGGCCAGAAATGTTAAAACACCTTTGTGTGTTTCAAACTGAAATTGTACTCTGCATACTTAATGTGACTTCTAGTCAATGAATTGAAAAATGAAAGAATTTTGTGAGTTATTAGGAAAAAATGTGTTGGGTATTTTTATGGAATTCAACTTCACAGATAAGGATGACTAAGCGGTTTAACATGAATTCAGGGGAGGACTGGCACCATTCAGTTATGGGATAGAAAGCCCAAGCTAGAGACGCAATAATCAGGGCCGCCTTCAGGGGGGATGCAACCCAGCTACCAAGGGTGCCCGGCATCCATGCTCTCTCAGGCAAGCATCCAGTGGGGTCATGTAACATGTATTACGTGACCCTGTGGTAGTAGAGATGCTGGCGTCAAGAAGGCTCCTAGCACCAGCTCCACCAAACTCAATTCCACTCCAAAGACATTACTGCTAGGCTGAGATTGTTCAGGCCCAAAAACACTGTGTCAGCACCGGAATTTGACAGACCTCGAGGGAGCAGAAGGGCTAGCGCTGTATGTGTAAATAAATGTTAGTGGTTTGGTATGTTGCTGTATGGGGTTATGTTAGTATGAGTAAGTAGTGTGTGTAAGTAAGGATGTTAGTTTATGTAAGTATGCTACTTTATGTGTGTGTATGTTATTGTGTAGGTAAGTACATATATATATGTGTGAGTGGGTGTAAGTGTATGTTGTTCGATACTGTGTGCATGTATATAAAAGTGTGGTGTAAGCGTGTGTTGTTTCTTACTGTATGGTATTATCATGAGTGTGTATATCTGCATGTAGCGTTAGAGCCCGTGTGTTGTTAACATGTGGAAGTGTTTGAAAGGTGTCAATTTTTATGAGTGTATGGTGTTAGCATGTGTGTGTGTGTCTGTTACGGTATCATGTTAGAGTGTATAACTGTATGGTGTTACCATGAGTGCATGTGTGTTAGTGTTTGTTGTTAGCATGTGTGTGTAGATGTCAGTGTATGATCTTATGGTGAATTTGTGTGTCATGGTATGATGTTGTAGTGTCAGGGGTGAGCCTAGGGTTAGTGATCCCTGGGAGCAGGAGAAAGAATATGTGTATCTAAGTATACAGTGGTAGAGTGAGTATTAAAACGAGGATGATGTTAGTATGCATGTTAGTCATAGGGTGCACTTGAAAAATGACACCACTAACCCTAGGCTTCACCCTGTTCTAATAGGGTGAGCTTATGGGAAAGACCTTAAGGAGGAGTGATGGGTGGGGCAGAGGGATAAATATGGGGTAGGCTGACGGAAGGTGCATGGGGGCCCAGGCGTTAAGCACGTACTAGTCCCCAAGATTGATGGCAGTGCTGATGGCAGCCCTGGCAATAATATAATACTATTTAGTTATTGATATGGAGGTGCAAAACTTCCACCCGAAGCAGGTACCATGGCTGCCCTTGCAAAGTATTAATAGCCTCTCACACTACAGAAATGTTTTCTCTGATGAAGAGAGGGCCCCAACTATGTACCTTGCATGCAAAGGAGTCCCACTAAGATGAACAACAGTCTGCTTTTGATTTCCCGGTGTCTTATAATGTTAATCAAATTACTGTAATATAGCATCATTTTTATTCTGTAATAAACATTTATTTTACACCTAAATGAGGAGCATTGGGCATTTTTTGAAAGGTTGCTTACTGGTGATAGCAAAAATGTTTGATTCATGAGATGAGATAGAAAGTAGAGGGGGTGCAGGCAGGAATCAGAGACATAAGAGAACATTGAGAAGAACGTGTAGCAAAAAAGAGAGAAAGGAGAGAAGAGAAAGAAATGAGAAAGGACAAAAGAGAAGTGGGGGAATAAAGCCATAATAAAACTAAAGAAGGGAAAATAGCCTGTGAGTGAGAGCAGCTAAAACAGATAAATAGAAAATACACCTGTTTGTAGTACAACAAACAGTGTCAGTTACCCACTTATTTCCACAGAACATTGTCCCTCCACATACAGTCAATCCTGTTTCAGGGCTCTGCTATGTGTAGCAACCAGCCGCATTCACTTGTCCAAAAGTAATGAGTCCACATGCAAGGATTCCTGGCGTATAAAGAGGTAAATCCAGGACCTGGGTCTTACCTCTTTATTTCGGGAATGACCAGGGACAACCTGGACAGATGGCAGCGCCAGTCCTACAGCTGACAGAGGACACTGCTTTAACAATTGGTCCTTTCAACAGAATCAATATTTACCTAGGCACAATGCCCATCACTACTATGGTAACCACAGCCAGTTTTAAAGGAGAACTGCCATCACAGCTTCTAGCATAACTAAATTAATTTGCTTTACACTACCCAATAGCTTGTGCCTTTGTTTGGTATTTAATGCTAAACTTTTAAATAGCTTACACTTTACTACCTGACCCATTTTCTTTTTTCAGGACAAATTAAGGTATTTTTATTCACCTACTAAGTGGATCACATGAAATAATGGTAAGAGATATATATATATATATATATATATATATATATATATATATATATGTAATTTTATAAATATATATAAATTATTGCTCATATTTCAGGGTTATGGTTTTAATTGGTATAACTAAAATGTTAGTAGCGAGAAAGGATAACATGAAGTTATCATTTTCTGTATGACTTTATGAGTTTCTCACATAGTTGTAGAGGAATTTTGGCCCACTATTCTTTACAATGCTGCTTCAGTTCAGTGTGGTTTGCACTCTTAAGGTTCTCTTAAGGTTCCGCCACAGCATTTCCATCCGGGTTGAGGTCTGGACTTTACCTGGGCCATTGCAACAACTTGATTCTTTTCTTTTTCAGCCATTCTGTTGTAGCTTTTCTGGTGTTTTTGGATCATTATCCTGTCGCATGACCCAATTTCGGGCAAGCTTTAGCTGTCAATCAGCTGGCCTCACCTTTGACTCTAGACTATTTTGGTATACAGAGGAATTCACAGTTGACTCAATAACTGCAAGATTCCCAGGTCCGGTGGCTGCAAAACCACCATGCTTGACTGTTGGTATGAGGTGTTTGTGCTGATATGCTGTGTTTGGTTTTCGACAAACGTGGTACTGTGCATTATGGCCAAACATCTCCACTTTGGTCCACCTTTTCTCCTTATCTCTCGCCCACGTTCTCTTTACCTCAGCTTTTTTCCCTATCTCTCCCCCTTTTTGTTTGTATCCCCTCCTCTTTCTATTGTGCTCTCCCCTTTTTATAACCTTTTCTCCCTAGCTCCATTTTTGTTTATTTTTCCCCCTTTTCTCTTTCATCTCTTCCCCTTTTCTCTTTTATCTCCCCCATTCTCTTTGGTTCCTCTTTTTCTCAATTCCGGAACTAACAATCTAGGCTCAAAGCCTACATGGTCTAGTTTAATTTGTTTATAGTATTTCGAAATATGAATATTAAACAGTAGACATTAAAAATAATGTCTCTTCATAAATAATGCGGCTAAAAGTAACTTCACGTGAATGAGATGCATGCATTATCTCTCATATTTTCATCTCACACAGATGTTAAATGTGATGAAATATAACTACTGTTTCATGTGAGTGTCCATTATACGCAAGTCAGACTCATCGCAGCGGAAATGCTTAATGATACTGGCTTATCTAAGGATAGTCACACCTATGCTACAGGCAACTTATAAGTCTTAGTAGGTGAGAGTGCCTTCAATTATTAGTTTAATGTCTGCTATTAAGACATATTAGTCACAGGGTGATGAAATAAATATATTATATATTATTATACATAGAATTTTATGGTAAACTTTATACTTGGGATTGAGATTTTCATGCAATGGCGTGCTATACTTCATCTTCATAAACACCTCCATGCTCTTCTCTCTCGCTCCCCCTCTCTATAACTTACAAAACACTATCCAGTAACCTTTCTCACATCATGCAATACTATTTGGTGGCAACCCCCCTCACATACAATACTATTGGGCAGCCCCTCCACACCACCCCTTTTCCACCCAGTAGCTCAAGCCTGGGGCACCTGTCCCTCTTGCCCCATGGAAGTAAGTGCTCTGGGTTTTTTGTATGCCATGGGTTGTTGGGAGAAATAACTAGTACAATATCAAAATAATTTTGTGCATAATCTCCCATGTTCATTTTATGTTCATACTCATGTTTGTCTAAAAATGGAAACATATTTGATTATTCCTGTGGGGCTTGTTACTCCAAGACTTTGTAACAATGGTATTTCCTTGTCCTCATCCTGTTCTCCCCTTTTTAACAAAAAGGAAAGTAGCTAAGATTGAATTCTTTTTACATCACATAAACACCATTTTAGCCACTTTAGATTTACTTAGACTCTCAAACACATCCGTTCAGTGAAAATAATTATTTGTGAAAGCTGGACTGGCGGAAATACCATCAGACTCACATAGCCAGCCGTGGCCAAGAGGAAGATGTGACAATAGGATACTGACAGCCACTGTTATATTGCATGCAGAAGAACAAGAAATATCTTGTTTAGTAATTAGAAAGTTTAACTGTGAGGAGCATGTTTCCTACATTCTTTTTAAATGGTTACTGATAAGCATACAAATGGGACAACAATAGTTTTGAAAAGTGTGTAATTAAGTACTAATCATGTGTCATTCATATGTATTCTCCAATTTAGACTATTGACTGTGTAATGTCACTTGTCACAGGAAACACTGGTTGGCATACCTGGGGGACATGGCCAGAACTGCCCACTGATGTCAGTGCGTGGTGCCGATGATGTTGGTGGGCATTCCCGCTGACATCAGTGGGTGGCCCCGCTGACTTTGTGGGAAACATCCCGATTAAAAGAAGAAATGAACGGGGAGGGGGGCTTGTCAGGTCCCTACTCCCATGACCCGGAGGATTTGGGTGTTGACCCGGAGAACTGGACAAGCAATGGTTCTCACAGAGTTCTTCGGGCCAAACCCAGAGAGGTATGCTCAGTAGGCTTGATAATATTTAGCTCAATTATATCTTATATATGAAATGAAGAATTATATATAACAAATGAGCAATGGAGAATGAGAGAAAGTAAAAAAATAATATGTTAAAGGAACACCAGAACCAGTGACTTTGTGAAGAGGAATCTGTAAAAACGTTAAACCCTTTCCTTGTATTTAATGAAAATGAAGGGCATATCCAGGGAAGGGTGGACAATATTAAACCCTGAGAACCAGTCCACACAAGTAACATTTGTAACAATACATTTGGCAGACAACCATAGTCCCATAGTGAAGTGTTAATAGTTAATCAACAGTTCATTTTTGCTAAATTAATGATGTATTATTCAAATGCTGAGTTTATATGTGTTGGTTACCTGTAACGATTATTTATTTAAGTTGTAATATCATGTACCAATTATTAACACACAATCAAACTAAAATGCCTAGAGCGCACGATTCACCAAGTGACCTAAAGAAACGCCATGTGCTATAAACTCCTATAACCACTTAATAATAACAAAAGAAAACAGTCAATTTGCTTTGACAGAGTTTTTAGTTTTCTAGCAATCATTGTTAAATAGGTCTCTTTCCTGGGGAAGAGTGTGCTGGCGATTGTCATGTTCTGGGGCAATAAGGAAGGAAGGGAGCTCATTTCTCTTTCATATCCTCTGTTTTAAAAAGTCAGCAGATCTACCGCTGAGATGTGCTGTCTCAGGAAAGAGGCCTGTAATGTTTATTCCAAGTACTATATACAATTACAAGAAGGGTTTTAAATATTAATAGTAAGTGATAATATGTACAGTATTAAAGGGTTCTAAGCCATCTCTATTGATAGTGGGGCACATAGTAGTCATACCTGCCACAAACTGCAGCATTTAAATAAAAGGAAACAAGTAAGAAAATGAGGTCTGTGCTGTCTATGATCGGGATGAGTCAGTGAAAGATGAGTCTTAACGATCTTGCAATGACAGAAAATAAAGCTCAGCAAACACTTTGTTTTACATTCTGCGATGAGGAGACTGGAATAGGGTTTCACATGGAGAACTGAACAGAGGAGAGGGAACTAGGTAGGATGGCCATTAATACGGGGTCACACAGGGTCCCGTCAACATCATAAAAACAGCTGAGTTTTCTCTCTTAGTAGTTCTGAGCTAACAAGATGGGGATTACTAGTCAACCCTGACTCTAAGACTGGAGATGTATTATGCATACTAAGGTCTGATGCCTGCCAATGACTTCATGTGCATGGAGACTAGGTGTGTGTAGGTGAAAGATTTGCATATATCCAAACTCTTTCTATTTTTGTGAGATACGTAAATAACTTGACTTGCTCAATCTCTATATATACAATCACCAACAATAATCAATACCACATACAATCAGAATATTTGTTTGATGTATCTAATGTGAATAACAGATAACTAAATACTTGAAACGTGGTATAATCAGAACATAGATGCAACTTTATAGAGTCTGCTGAAACGGACATTACCTCTCTAACATTCCACCTCCCTTTTCCTTTTTGTACCCACCTCTCCCCTATTTACTGTGCCAAAAAAAACAACTTTGATTTGAAAGAAATACCATAATACTTTGTTTGGTAGTTCCACTAATGCACACATACACACTTACAAAAATATTCTTTCTAATTACAGCTCCACACTCCTACCTTCTCTGGAACCTTTCCCTATAGTTGCTTGCACACTGTTCAATCAGTTGCAATATCACCGTGGGGTAACATCAGCTTACATGACCCCACTGTGCTACTATCTCCACAATGGGTCGGTCCAACTCATACTAGGCCTGTTTGAAGAATTTTAGACTGGCATGGTGGGGCGGTAATTTCCCACACTCCAGCCCATGTCTACAGCCTATCTTGCTGGTTTTGCAGGATGCACATGAAAAGATTGAGGGCCAACATTTGGACCAACAAACCCGATAATAGACTCTCGCCTTTTCTTATACAGAGGCTGCAAAATTTTCTCATCATAAAAGGTAGGCAGCAACAGGCTTTGTAGTTGGCATTTCTCTAAATGCCCTGTCTAAATGAATTAAAGAGTTCTACAAGACCTACCTCATTTATCTATCAATCTATCTAGAGGAAATGCACACCAGGGTTTTCAGAAATGATATTTTATACTCAGGAACAGTCACAAGTGCCTGAAAGTAGACACTGCATTGCATCATTCCTTGATTCAGTCAAAGGTATTATGGAGGTATAATGTAGGCTCAAACAGCTCTTGGGATGCAATGGGGTTCCAGTATTTTGTATTTTATCATTGGAACTGGCCAATCGGACGGCATGAGATCTAGACCCACAAGAGCTAAGACCCTTGACCCTTCCTGCCAAGGGATCCAAACAGGACAGAAACGCAGAAGGGAAGGATGCATTTTAGAATTAGCCCTCTACTCCTGATGAGCCAAACCAGGCCTGGTGTTGGGCTTCAGTATACTCTGGCTCACCTAATTCTAAGTAGCCCTTGACCATACTTTTAAGTGTTATATTTTAAATACCAACAGCATCCATGAGGTTAAATGGGTGTTGCAGGCAGCGGCTAGACTTTGTTTGTTTAAGTGACCTGTGCGATGTCTGTCATCACTATATCAACAATAAAAAATATGATGTGGTATTCAGAAATATTTCTTAGTGTGACGTACGTGTCATATGAAATTCAATACCATGGTGCAGCCACACCTTAACTTATTAAGATAGGTTTTAACACTTCAATAGAATGAATAGTTTTGATGATGGTTTGTCAAGAGTTATTTCTGTGATCAAAGCCATCACAGATCAGTGGTTTAACATGTTTGGTAAGTTAAAAACAGGAGACTTCCACTTATGAGTTTCACATACCTTGCTGAATGGAATTCTTTCATAAATAGATAAAACCCAAGAAAAATTACTTCTGAATGCCCAGGAGATGCTTGGTTCCAGACAATACTCAGTTCTTTAAAGTTTGCACGTATATGGTACCTATCTCCTAAGGTTGAACTGAGAATAACCCTGAGATAAAACTATGGCCTTCTTGCAGGAGAACTTTGGGGCTTCTCTGCTCCTCCTTTTACAACTTTACAATTCACAAAGTTACATCAACTAGGGTTCTTTCAGTTGCGTTTATGAATAGAGACTGAATTCATTACAAGATGATAAAGCCAAAAGAAAAAAAAATACATTATCTCCTCAACTTATCGAGAACATGAGTTTAGAATGTACTAAATTCTGAGGTCAGTGAATACACGTCTTGATGTCTTTAGTCCCTTTAAGAAAAGAAAAATGTTAAAGCACACTTTTTCGCCTAATTTGCTACAGCACTGTTTTAGCTCAGTGCTAAAGCCCCGTAAAAAGAAAGGACTACATTTTTATTATATTTTATTGTTACCTATAAAAACCATCATTGTTCAGTAGTCTAGAACAGTGGTATTCAGAACTTTCTGATAATTCAAACAACATGACTTAATCCTACTGTATACTGCTAAACTATTGAATGCCAAGGGCTTAATCTCTCATGGAGATCAGTCTTTAATGGCAATAATTTAATATAATCAATAGTTTTAATCTTTTTAATTCAACCATATACATTTGACAATGTCATCTGTCCAATTGAATTTCAACAGAAAACTATCCGCTTGATCTTTAGATCTTTATAGTTCCTTTTTAAATGGACTATTAATCTCAGATAGCTCCTTGATGTTACTCACAGCCATGTGTACATTCCTTTGAACGTAATAGCATTATAGTCATTGCTGAAAGATTAGAGCGCAAACACAAAATTAAGTCACTGTTAAATTGTGTGAAAGGCTGTTGAAGTCCTGGTATCACGAATTCTATCCACTGTTTGGGATCCTATCATGTATATTTGAAAGATCTCAGATACTGATTGGGTATACATTTCCCACAGCACCTTTCAGTTGTAAGACATCTGGAAATATAATAAACCTTTCACGTCGATGTGTCCTTTTTCACAACAGTTCATTATACAGGCTTGATTTACTTTAAGTCATGTTCTTAAAAACAAAAAAGGTTTTTGATGTCCCCTGTAAAAAACATGTAGTTAACAACAGCTGGCAGCACGTGTCGGATCGCTTGTTGACTTTGTAGTTAGAAATAATCAAACATTATTTTGGAACAATCCTCTTCACCGTAGGAAGACTGTACTCGTTTTTTACAGGTTGATAGTTTGCAGATGAAGTTAGAGAACCGGGGTGGGGGGTGTCAACCAAGGAACAATGGAGCATTCACATGTGATAATGAGTATAAGAGATTTAAGAATATATATATTTATATATATATACACACACACACACACACATATATATATATATATATATATA
The DNA here is from genome assembly GCA_009364415.1 of Spea multiplicata. Taxonomy (NCBI): domain Eukaryota; kingdom Metazoa; phylum Chordata; class Amphibia; order Anura; family Pelobatidae; genus Spea; species Spea multiplicata. The sequence goes on along the minus strand of VKOC01019418.1, from coordinate 14,767 downwards.
TAGATATATATATATATATGCAAATTCATGCTTTGCCCATCTTGTAACCTTGAATAGTTGTACAACCTCCATCCATATCATCAACAAACATAATTGTAGATGATCTGTCTTTAAATAGTAGCTAGAACTGAATTAGGGTATTGTTCTCCTTGTTTCTGAATGTGAACCTTGATTAGCTGTTATAATCTGACGGTAGTTTTTTACCATCAGCTTCTTACGTTAAATGTCCTGCAATCCTGAGCAGAGTGAGTCCAGACTTCTGACCAAGTCCTTGAAGCCACATGTTTGCAAGAACATCACTATCTTTCCATGGGTATGGTGATCAGCTCCAGTGTAGCAAAGGGCTTTCCTTTCCATATCCATTGGTAAGGCAGGTTTAGAAACCTTAGGTAAGCTTTTTTTTCAGTAAATGTATGTTTTACTGTCACTTACTTGCTCAAAGCAAATATGTCACTATTACAATCTCTACATTTCACGCACCTGAAGGACCTGCAAACTGGAATCATCTTTTAATAGTTTGGGGTCACTTAACAAGGAAATTTTGAGCTGTGTAACATATTTAGAATTTCTAATGATCAACTAGCCTTTTAATCTTTAAACTTGGATTAGCTAAGTCAACGTACCATTAAAACACAGGAGGGATAGTTACTGATAAAGGCTCTCTGCACGCCTATGAAGATATTACATTAAAAATCGAGGACGTTTCTAAGTGACCCCAAATTTTTGATCGGTAGCGTAATATCAAAGGGCATGTTGAGTCTGCTTAGTTGACCTAACTCGTTTTACACACATTTGTGTTTCTTTAGACTCAAAGCACAAAGTCTGTCCTATGCAAAATACGATATCCGAAGTCTGGGATATTAAAAGAAAAGCATACTGTTATCTTAGAAATATGCAAATGTTTCACATTTTCATGCATTTATGACATCATATCATTTAACACACGTAAGCTTACCTTATTCCACAAAGTTTTTTTTTTAAATGCAAGCTATTTACAATAATTTTACTTTTAAAGGATAACAGAATGATCAAAACTTAATCTCTCCAAAAAAACGACGTTGCCTCATTATTTTAGACAATAACGTATTATTTTCCGCACACAGTACGATCTGTCTAAACTAAAACAGGTTACAGGTAAGTGTATTGTACATAAAATATATTTTATTCTTATATGGAAATAACATTTATGTTAAAAATGTAAAACCTGACTTCCAGTGATACTAATGGGACATGGGAGATTTAAGCCTTAACAATCCTGTTTATTTAAGCTTTCATCCACATCCAGAAAGTAGGAAAGTTAACCAGCTTTCAAAATGAGGTGTATAATTTTCTCTTTCACTTGCCAAAGGGCATGTTTCCATGTGAAAATCTAAGCTGCCAGCTGAAAAAAGCCAAAAAGCACAAAAAGAGCAGATTTATTTTTTTAGACCAAAGGTTAAACTAATTTTTCTACATCCCGCACACCATCCGTGACAGAAAAATGTTATTATTGGCCAAAAGAATCAAAAAGCTATTAATACATTATACACTTTTCTAAATTCAAACCATCCTTCGCAGGAGTTCCTGGCACTGCTTTACCGCAAAGAAATAAGCATCTGGGCTGCTTATCTAACTATTTAATATAAACCACATTATCTTATGTGTGAAAATACCGGTAACTCAGAATGTCTTAGGATACCAACATTTTTAAATTAGAAATGACAGCTTTAGTTAGTATATTATGGTTCTGTTTCCAGGTTGACAAAACAACATAAACAAATTATACAAACATTTTTTTTTTAAAAATCTTATAGATTTCGGGTTTTGTAGCAATAGACAATACTGTAATTTGCTAAGTCATTCCACACCAATTACAAATTTCATATATACAAAACCAAACTGGAAAATAACTAGCCTCTGTAGAGCCAGAGTAACAAAAGTAACAAAAAAGTTAAAATAGGATAAGAAGAAGAGTTGAATTATGATCTCCGCTGGACCTGACTGAGCTCATTCCTGAAGACGCTTTTAAACTGCCCTCCCAAAAGGACCAGCGCTACCACATTATTCTCTTTAGTGAATAAACCTAATTGTCCTGTGCAGGCATTTGTTCAACACCAACGTAGCTCTCCATATTTCCAACTCTTCTTTATTATGTATTGTGCTTTACGGACATACAAAATGTGACCAGGCCTAATAAGTTGACAATGCATCTACTGTACAAACACAACGATGTACAACTTCTGTGTACATTACACAACAGTGGATAAGCCACTTCTAATCTAACGTCAAGGTCACTGCGCACATGTCAACCACTTGGAATGATTATGCAGCAGCTCTAAGCTTAGTGAGCTTTAAGCATCATTATCTAAGCTACTACTTAGCGTTACTATAAGGAACGGTGAGCCCATGACATAAGTTGAACAAGTTAGGAAAACGGCATTTATACTACCACAAGGTAGAGCCCAACATACTGTATTTAAGGACTGGCCCATCCATAAGGTTACAATATGAGGCTGTCTAGGGCGGTCAAAATGCACCTGTCAGGTCTAGTGTAAAATATTTTAATAAAATGTTGTTGAAGGGGCAAAAAACCCTCAGTTTGTCTGGAGTGACCGCAATGCTCGAGTCGGCCAACTGTTTCTTCTGCTATACAAAAGACACTTTTGTATATAAGGAAATATTATCATTTTATGTGATTTGTAAAACTTTTTAAATATACCACACTTCTTTTAATCACTTTCATGCAATGTCTTCATTAGATATGTTTCACAGGCACCTACAGTTTATTTTAATTTTCTGTGGATGCAGCTATCCATGCAGAGTGCAAATATATATATATTTATTAATGGATATGTTAAGTTTTCTTAGTTTCTACTTTTGGAGTTGTTCCACTCCATGTTTTGTGTTACCTTGTAACACAAAACGGAACTAAGAAATTTGTTTTCAAAAAGGTTTGAAACTTTGGATTTTAAGAAATTGCTGGGGGAACCTACCGTTTTATTAGTGTTTCACGTGTCACTGAAGTTATTACAAGTTCACTTTTTTTTTTTTACACAAGAACAGTGCTGAAACCCAATATAAAATGGGGAATAAACTATTGCTTGAGGTGCACAGGGCCCACACGATTGCAAAGCTCCGCATTTCTACAGCCATCATGATAAATGCAATTATTAACTGAGTCTGAACCCAGGTAAATGCCTTGCAAAGGGACTTGATATACCAGGTTTTCTGGCATGTATCTAAATAATTATGTACCCTATAATCAGCCTTTACCATCGCAGCCCAGCACAAAAACCCAAACACTTGTCCTGGGTAGAATCCATGCCACCACGCAGAGAAGACAAATGTCATTAGTAATGGCCTCGTCTTGCAATGTTGGAATACCAGTCTTTTTAGCCATCTTGATGTACTCTTATTCCAGGTTCTGGCAAACACTGAGATTTTGCAAGTGGTTTCCAAGGTCCAGATATCAGCATCTTCGAAGTCTGTATAGAAGCCAACACTGTGATAAACATCAGTTACAAAGCCAGCTGTGTGAAAAAGGGTATGATCCAATATCCAATGGGAATAATATGTCAATTTAAATAAAAAAGCTGTGATCCACATGATGTATATACAGTTTAGTTGTTCACAGTCCATGAGGGTGCACGGCAAGTTAATATTTTCATACACTAAAGCATGAAGAATCCGCAGGAAAACGGCTAAGGCACAGCCCTTAATTACCAGCCAGATGGACCACAAGCCATTGGGCATATGAGATTTGTAGATCTGTTGCTGAAATGTTTCAAATGAGCACAGGGGACCTCCCAGCAAGGCAGGGAAGAACATGAAGTAAGAAAGAATGATCAGAATATTGTGTGCTACCCGAGGACAAAAATGCTTCATCAAACTACCATCAAGGATTATTATGGTCATTTGCCTTTCATGAATGTCCAGGGCAAGAGATGTAACCTTCTGAGTTAGTAGCATAAGGGATGAAATCATTATTGACAACCTAAACAGAATGAAATGTGTGAATATTGATTAAAAAAAATCTCCAAAATGTCCTCATGTATTCATTTTATGTTTATCGAGGCAAACTCAACCCCACCAGGCTCCCTCAAAACTTTTATAATTTTTTAAAATCCTATACAGTCAATACCTGAAAGGCATCCCAGCTGAGCTCTGAGTTATAATCAACAACATTCAAAATAGATCAATTTACTCTTAAGGTTTTAGTACATAGTACATAGCAAAACAACAATTTCGTAGTCAATGCTGCCACTATCATGCCCAGTTATAGGAGTCTTCTTCAAATCTGGATGTATTTATAGAAAGAAATCTAATATGATCTCCATTCCCACCGATCCCCTTAACATCAAAAATCCCCCTTCCTGTATAGAACATGAGCAACATTGTGATGTTAAGAGACAGGGTGATATTAAGTGGTGAGGAGATTGAGACATAGGTATAGACTGAGATGATAAAGCAGAGGTGGGCATGGGGCAGGATGGAGATTTCAATGTATAGGGAGAGGCAGCCATGGAGCGGGAAAGAGGTTGTGAGATTTAGAGAGATGCATGGATTTGTTGAAAGGGGATGGTAATGAGAGAAGAAAAAACGAGGGCGAGAGAAAGAAGGGGGAGAGACATAATTTTAATGACAGGCACATACTTGTGTAATAAACATGCATTTTACTATTAGCATTATTCAATGTTATTTAGAACACTTTCTTCAGCAGTGTGAGTGTTTCATGATTTACCTTGTGGTCATAGCTTCTTGTAAGTAGTATTCTCTGTATAGTAGCCATATCTGGCAGCCGGTTTGCCAGGACATCTGCAGAGTGAAAGCCCATCTGTGAACAGACTTCCAGCTAACTATGTGAAACAGCAAAATGGAGCCCAAGGCAGGTATGAGGAGCAGTAGTGCAAATGGCCCCATGGATACAAAGGCTACAATAATTCCTCCAACTAGCAGATAAACATACCTAAAACACATGATAAATGTTATATAAAATCAAATAAGGGTACCTCAAATACATTTTTAACATAGCATTGCCAATTCAATTTGTAGTCCCAATGATACAGGAACCCCTTAAGAGGGTTCACAGGCTTTGTGGAGCACAAATGGGCCCTTTGAAGATGGCATTTGCTTCTAATGTCTTCTGTTTCCATTTATTACTAGGCATGCACAAGAGCAAAGTTGCTTATGTATATTGAATTTGTGACCAGATGGCTTCTTTTATCTTGATATGTATACAAAGTCTTCCGTACTGCCCTGGATTATACAGTTTCTATAAACATCCCAGGTTAAAGGAGTCATACCCATTCCATTTATGTTATCCCTGAAAACGAATTAGATGAACTGCCTGGTACTTGTCTTCTATAAAATTCAGCTCGGATCTTATTTTATCCCTTTGCTTCTGCGTAAAGACAGAAGATAATGAGTAAGCAGGAGACTCATATTAAAGAATTTATGTCAAAAAAAGGTGATGGTTGTTTACGCCAATATAGCCATTTAAGATTTAATCAAGTCTGTGTTAACATTTGTTAATCTAAAATAAGGCGGTAAATGTTCTTCATCGGCTACTTTATGACATGTAATAATATTCTGTTCTTTGGTTACCCCTTTGCTCTCCTGCTTTATAGATACATTCCCCCTTTACCATCACCATATAGAGCAATTATCATCATCATCAGGAATGTCATGAAGAGATGATGTTGTGATGTCACAGTGATAACCACTGATAACCGCTGTAAATTTCTATTTCCTCCCAAATATGTCTGAGCTTCACCCACACATACACATGGTTCTGACCCATCTCCATGGTATAGAGGAAGGATGCGAGTAGAAGTATGAAAAAAGAAAGAAAAAAGAGGGAATTTAATTGGAAAGTTGGCTATGATTTGTAGGGCAGTAGCTATTAAAGGATCAGGAAATATGGGACTACCTATCGATGGAGGTTAAGGGTGTATTTTGACTTGTGATCTGTGAAGACCCGAATCCTCTGGGTCGCGGGAGCGGGGTCTTGACATGCCATTTTCCCTTTAAATGGGGGTGTTTCCCGCTGCCATCAGGGGGCACATGCCACCGGCATGACCAACCAACGTCATGGGACCGCCCGCTGGCGTCAGTGGGCAGTCCTGTCTACATCCCGCAAGGGAACTCTCCGGGTAGCCGGAGACCAGAAGTTCCCAGGTATGACAATAACTAAGAAATGTGTAAAAGAAGAATATCAAATAGAGGGTATTACATGCTGGGGTAAATATTATGGTAACAATATGGGTGTAAAGTATTTGGGTCATATACCACGGTTAGACTTTGAGGTAGTGAGAAATGAGTGGAAGTCAACACTACTCCCCTGCCCAATGATTGATGACACTGCAGTCCCAGAGATCATTGGTGAAACTATGTTCCCAGCTATGACAGTAATTCAAAAGGTGTATGTGCAGACTTGAGTACATGTAGGCCTCTTAACTTTTCGAATGCCAGGAGAGGCATTCCCATCACATGATATAAAAACACAAAAAAGCCCACAAAAAAACTGAAGCCAAACCAAATAATACAAGTAACAGAGACTATATAGTGTTCTTAAAAGATAATAACCCCTCTTAGTAACCCCCCCCCAATAAATTGTACATACATGTAAATTAGAAATTGGACACATCCACGTAGGTGACGATGCAAAATAAAACAAACGGTAAGCACGTGTAACAAGCTGTGATCCAAAAACCACACCAGCCCATGTTTTTATTTAAACATTAATAAATTGTGTGTTTTTTGTTTTACTTTTGACATGCTTTTATTGTGTGGGAAGGTGATTTTAGATCTAAAGGGCACCTGTGAAGTCACAATCCCTACATGTTAGCTTTCATTTTTTTCCCCCCAACGTCCCAACTCAATAGATCAGGAGGCAGGGGATATGGTTGCCATTAATATTAAACCTGCTACATGATATGCGGATGGAAAGAAGGACTTTATATATTTTATATTAGAAGGACTTGTGACTATATTAGTCCTTCTAATATAATATATATAAAGTCCTTCTTTCCATCCGCATACAATGGCGAAAAAATCAAGCACATTTTTTTATTATTTCATGACTGGAACAGCAATGTATCCCTTCTTATAGTTGCCCTATAATTCCCCAAAGATATGGGAATTATATACATATCAGATATTTCCAAACTAAAGACACTTAATATATTTTGATCAACTCAAATACGTTTGTGACAATTATCATAGCAAAATCATACATAAATGTGTCCATTTCATTTTTTTTTCATTTATTAATATATTATTTATACTAAATGATGGACTATACATTTAAATGTGGTATCAAAGGAAAGCCCTTTCTGTCCCCATGGGTACACAAAAAAAGTAAATGGTTGAACAGACGTATCGTACATAAGGGAAAAGTGCTCTAGGTTTTTGGGAACAAAATACCCTCAGTAAAGAAAGGGTTAAGCAGCTGTTTAGAACATAAGCTGATCTATGGGAAGACAGATGCAGAGACGTAATCTGGCCTAGGCTGACTAGGCCTACGGTGGCAGGTCCAGTGGGGGAGGGGGCATTTTTCTTCCAATCCATGGTGTGCTGCTCAGTGGCGACTGGTGGGTAATTCCAATGGGGGTTCACAATAATTAAACTTTAAAAATGAAATGTACATAATGTACAGGCTAAAATATATTTCCCCAAATTAACCCTGAAGACTCCATTAACCATAACTGCCCCTAAATTAACCCTAAACACTCCATCAACCATAAATGCCCCTAAATTAACCCTAAACACCCCATCAACCATAGTTGCCCCTAAATTAACCTTAAACACCCCATCAACCATAACTGCCCCTAAATTAACCCTAAAGACCCCATTAACCTTAACTGCCCCTAAATTAACCCCCACCTCCCCTAACTTTCACCACCCCAAATATAAATTTTATACTTACTGTTAGATGAGTTGCTGAGCAGTGTGGACGCTATAGGGAAAGGGGTGGGGCCAATAATCAGTGTGACTGGAGGAAGGGACTGGGAAGCAGAAAGTTGTTAGCCCCGCCTCCCCGCTCACGTCAGTCACTGGGTAGGGCAAGGAGACTCCGGGCTGGGCTGGGAGTGTGTTGGCTGGGAGCTGATGAACGGCGATCAAACGGGCGGCTCAGCCGGCGCTTTAGCAAGTGTGGCAGCAATGGAGCCACATAGGGTCTTTCATCCTATCGCACATCCATTTGAATCTAAATTAGATTAAAATGGATTTTTGATTAATTTTGCTTTTTTTTTTTTTTTTTTCCTTTTGCGCTTTGGGCTTCACATGCGCATGTGCTCCTATGGAGGAGCCAACACTGGTGCTGCTGCCCAATGGGACAGTTAGTTACAAGGAAGATATCTGATCTCCACAACCGGCCTATTCACACTAAAGAGGCTGTGCTGAGCCGGCACATGCCTTTAATTCATAGATCATCAAGATATGACATCATATTCTGGTGCTCTGCAGTGAGGTGACGGTGGCCTTGTAAGGGCCGGCTAGGGGCGCAGCCTTGGTTCAGACTTGCAGTGCGCGAGGTAATTACGTCATTGGACAGGTGCATCATAAAGTCACCATAAAATGCACATAATGCACACTGTACATAATATGTATGTTTACTTTTATTGCTTATCTATATATATATATAGAGAGAGAGGCAGATTTGATCTTCTTGCTGCAGACTCAGCGGATACCGTGCACGTGGTGCTGTACATCCCAGCAGGTGATGGACAGGGGAAATTTAGGCCTCTGACACGTAGGGTTCTAGGATGTGAGCATACCTGGGAAATCTCTGGCTCTGGTAACCCGGAGCACCCTTGTAAGATGCAGGTAAGAAGTCTATCCTTTTGCTCTCCTGTCAGGCCTTTAGGTGCTAGACGTGGTATGGGCTGCAGAGCATGGCAGTCTGAGTCTGAGATTGTAGGGGAGGGCAACGTCCTTCTGGGCCTGAGAGGGTTAAATTCATAATTCAAGCGCTGTGTAAACTGTTGGCGCTATATAAATAAAAGATTAATAATAATAATAATAATAATTATTATTATTATTATTAAGCAAGCAAGAAAACTCACCCTACCCCCATCGCCTTGCCCTTTTTTGCCCCGTAATATGGTGCTGGTTCTCTGTATAAAGCCATGTTGGGCATGGCTTTTTTGAAGAGTTACATCTGAAGAGGCAGTCAAGGTCAAAGTTCTTCATACTCTCAGTCAAGGTTGCTTGGTATCTTCAAGTAAAACAGTTTATACAACAAATGTTGTTTGCAAAGAGACTTTTTATATGTAAGAATTATCATCTTGTCCACTGTGCCCACAGTACTGTGGCTTTATTATCTAATAATTATATATACTATTTTTTGGGTTGCTGAAATTCCTGTGAATGACTTCTCATTAAATCTGCTCTTCATTATCCATTAACGTTTGATAATGGCCAATACATCATGTTCAACCTTGCTTTCAAGTTTCTAAATACTCTGGTGCCAAACAGCCCACATACCACAGCTGAATAAGACCTGTTCAGGGAACAGTGAGCACAAGCAATAATCTGCAATCATCTTAAACAAGGTTATGTCAAACAAATATAACAATGCATGGTAACCAAATAAGAACGTTAAACACCATTTGTTTTCAGATGTCTTATTGAAAAAGGTGCTATGATTTTGTACTGTGAACCAGAAACAGTAGCCTGTGTTGCCTGTGTTCGCAGTTACCAAAAAAAGTAAAATGTTAGCGGTATTTGCAGAAGGTTGGCTAGTGGCATTAGACTTGGTGTTTAGGGTTATTTATACTCCATGTACTAGAGGTGGATGAGCAAGCCAATGGCACAGAACAAGCATGTTTTATCTAATTAAGACAACTGGAAATTTAACAGCAGCCCTGCATGTGTGTCCTCGTTTTCTGTCCACATTAAAGGCAAATCTCTTTAAAGTTGAGTCCTAGGTAGACAGCAGTATAGATAGAGTCCAGAGTTAAACGCAAGCAATCAATCAGAGTAAACAAACACCATAACAGATAATTGTAGCAGGTCACAGGGTGTTAATGATGGATGTCAAAGGGGACAGAATGGAGTAGTCACAAGCAAACACATACAACCTTATCTCTGGAGTATAACAGTCTCGGGGAGATGTTGTGTTAGGTGCCACAAATATGCTTACAGTTTAAAATATGTTTAGGCTTCTGGGGTAGAGAATTGGTGAGGGCCTATTTCTCCACTCCACATTTTTCAGGGTAGCCACTGCGCTAGTCACCCACCACAGGGTTTCTGGTGCAACTCATTTGTCCGTGCTAATTACTGAGGCAACTGAGTAAAAACAGAGCTTACGTGTCTCAGTCTGGGTCAAAGAACCAAACTATTTGCTATTAATTAAATCTTTTTTTGTTTCTGTTGCAAAATACTTGGCAAACTATTTAGAACTCAGAGGAAAAAAACTATTTTGGCCTCTTTTTTGGGTAAACCAATACCCTACTGCAGGCATGTCCAAAGTCCGTCCCGAGGGCCAATTGCGGCCCACGTTCCGGACTGATAAGGCCCCCCACAGATAAGTTGCCCAAATATAGATCTGGGTTTTTTTTATATTAACAAAATCACAAAACAAAAAGTATGCCATTTTCAATAAACTTTGCATAAAATAGTTAATTGGCATTTAATTTTAATGGTTTAAAGAATGTCAGGCAAAATGGTCGGCCCTCGCACATGTTCACTTCATCAAATCTGGCACTCTTCGAAAAAAGTTTGAAGATGCCTGCCCTACTGTATCCACAAAGTCCGGAAGCACCCATCCTTTTCTAGTTCCTAGCTAAAAGAATTCCCTAGGCAGAAGCACAGGAGGGCAATGCAATTTTGACAGGTCCAAAACCTCAGTCAGTAAAAGTTTTCAATATTTAATTTGCACTTTCTCACGTCCTTAGTTTCAGAGCTTTACAACCTCACCATCTCACCAAATGTCATGATTTGCAAATCGCTTTTAAGGGATATAGGGGTTGTATGCTCAAATCCCTTATCATTCCCTTTGATTGAGAATATTCATGTTATTTCATAGAATTTTGCAGTCCGAAAAGATAAAACCATTTTTTTCAGTCTATGCTATGCTGACATTTAAAAAATTAAGTGCAGATACTAGGTCAGTAAAATATATATAGAATGTAAATAACTATATATTATCAATTAGTTATTCAATATCTGTTAAATAAAATCATTTTTATAAACACCCAAAATGGAGATGCTCTACATATTTAGGGGCTATATGGAAAAAGAAGGGTCCATCTCTAATACAAATGAAATTGTACATTGAAACACAATACAATATTTATAATTGGGCATTTATATGATATTATAATATATATTATAATATAATGCCTGATGTGATTGTGATTTAGGCATTGAACTAGCATCCTACCATGCATTTACCCTTTATCAGCCCAATATCTATAGCTTATTTGGATATTTTTTTATAAGTTATCGTGTATATTGCTGTGGAGTCCAGTCATATGTATTTATAGGTGAATATGATTATCATACATGTTCATTCATTAGTTCTCCCAACTAAATTTTAACCCAACCGATAAAAGTGCATCAAATACCAAATGTCCTGTCATGTCCTGTTTACCCGTTGTACAGCAAGCAAAAGACAGTATTACCAAAAAAGAGAAAGTAAAAAGAGAGCAATTTGCCCCAACCACTTAAAGTCCATGAAATGTCCAAGCAATGTCAGATATTATATTTGCAAAGGTGACAAAAATGGCACTTTCCTATAAAAATTGATTGATAACTTAATTATCGTTTCCTTTTAAGCTTTATCGTGGGTTATGAATATATTCACAGTTCATTTGACACAGAGCAACATGGAATTAGCACATCAAAGCATACCTGAGTGTGATAGGCAAATGGCCAAGGGAACAGAGATAACTATACATCAGGGCAAATGGAAATGCAGCCAACTGGTACAAAGCGACCTGGTGAAATGTCACCACAATATAATCCATCAAACGTCTTGTTCTATAACAATAAGAGTATTGGCAGGCATCACCTTCTACACTGAATGCCAACCGTCTACAATCCTTTATATACTACCGTAACACCATTACTGAGAGATGCTGTTCGACTGCAATACAAGGAACGTGGTGACCATAACCCTGGGAGACCGAACAATCCCAAATAAATTCTATTTATCCACTGTGATGCAAGTGTCCAGTGTTTGTTTGCTTAAGAGCAGTCCTAAGCACCTTTCTTTGTAGCTGAAAAGCAAGTAGCTGGGAAACATAGCTGTGAAATGTTTATCCTGCTAGGTTTACCAAAAATCCCTCCTCCACTCCCCATTGCATTTCAGATCTAGTGGGAAGATAACTGTAAAAAAGGGGAAATAGGAGACACCTTAATCTCGTTATCAGGTGGACATATGATCTGTTTAAAGAGTAATGGAAAAAAATATATATAACCTTTGGTATCCACAGCAAAACAAAAAAGACATCTGATTTGATAGTATTGACTTAAGGGCAACTGGTTAGCTATTAGCTATATACAGTATACTGTATGTATATATATATAAATATATATTTACGCTCCAGGTATTCAAGGTGTTATAGGTATAGCTGGGTGTCATATTTTTAATTGTTAACAAGTGTATAAACAATGCTTTGGTCGACATGAATGTCATCAAAAGTGACCTTGGTTTTTGTGCTGGGTCTGGCAGATGAGTATAGAATTAAGAAGCCATGTAGACGAAATGCGTCAGGACCGTATGTGGATATACTGGCATTATGTACTTTACATCATTCTGTTAATAAAAGCTATGTTTTATATCAAGATTCAATGCCTTATGATTCTTTGAAGAGGAAAATAATATCTTTCTGCAGACAAGTCTTATTTTTTTATAAGAAGCCAAATAGACCAATTCAGACAACAACTCAAGAAGTTTAGGTTCACCCACGAAGTTCACCCATAAGGTTCTCTGGTAAGCTGTTACTCATGGCTTCCTGGCTTATGGGGTTTGTTGAGCCCTTTTATACCCCTTTTTTTTTACTACAGTTACTACAGTCATGTGAAAAAGAAAATACAACCTCTTTAAATTCTGTGGTTTTACATATCAGGACATAAGAACAATAATCTGTTCCTTAGCAGGTATAAAAATTAGGTAAATACAACCTCAGATGAACAACAACAGATGACATACACAAATCAGCCATAACATTATCACCAGCTGCCTAATATTGTGTCCCCCTTTTGCCAGCAAAATAGCCCTGACCTGTTGAGGCATGGACTCCACTAGACCTCTGAAGGTGTGCTCTGGTATCTGGCACCAAGACGTTAGCAGCAGATCCTTTAAGTCCTGTAACTCCATGGGGCCTCCAAAGATGCTTAATTGGATTGAGATCTGGGGAATTAGGAGGCCAAGTCAACACCTCGTTGTGTTCCTCACACCATTCCTGAATCATTTTTGCTTTGTGGCAGGGTGCTCCATTTCTTAGGCTCACATGCCCATTGCAGGAGCTTTCGGCAGTGGACAGGGATCAGTGTGGGCATCCTGACTGGTCTGCGGCTACGCAGCCCCATACACAACATTTTGTATCAGAACAAGCATTAACTTTTTCTGCAATTTGAGGTACAGTAGCTCATCTTTTGGATTTCACCACACAAGCCAGCCTCCCCCTGTGTGCATCAATGAGCCTTGCCCCTCCATGACCCTGTCCCCGATTCACCGCTTTTCCTTCCTTCGTTCAGATCCTTACACTTCTAACACATCAACTTTGAGGACAAACTGTTCACTTGTTGCATAATATATCTCACTCACTGACAGGTGCCATGATAACAAGCTTATCAGTGTTGTTTACTTCACCTGCCAGTGGTCATAATGTTATGGCTGATCAGTGTATTACACCTTGTCGTGATTTATTTAACAAAAATAAAGTCAAAATGGAGAAGCCATGCAAAAGGACCCTCACTCCCTTTTACAATTAATAAGATCACATGTGCAGAGGTATTGGCTGCTAGGTCTGCAGGATTCCAAGATCCTGTCACATTATTTGAACATTTAGTGCCAGTATCATGTGACATGTGAGAGGTTAGCAGAAAACTGTGTTCTAACTGGAAAGAAAACAATATTTATAATCGATTAAATATTTAATGGTAGTCAGATCACACACAGTCATATATAGGTGCATATTATGAAATCTGTTTAATCATTTTTGTATAGTTCCATATATAACATAAATATTCAAAGAAGTAACTATGTAAAAAAACAAAAATAAAAATCCTTCAAATGTGTGTTTCAGACATTAAACCAAGTGAGAAAGGTCACCATGACACAGAAAGGAATGTAATAGAAGGAGGAAAACACAGAGATAATAACATAGACTCTGAGGAACAAGAAGTATTGACCTTGTTATCTAATCTGCATAGGACTTTTACTATGTGTGTCAAATTTGTTTAGTTATTTACTGTGTATTATATTGTTCATATATGTAATCGTGCATATTTTTTTAATATGGTAGAACATTTTCCCTTTTTTTTTTAAACCGTGACCAGATTTCTGGGTATTATTATTATTTATTTTTTTGTATAGCACCATCATATTCCATAGCGCTGTACAATGGGTAGAAAGGACATAACAAGTACCATATTTGCTCGAATATAAGACAAGGTTTTTTCAGAGCAAATGCATGGAAGTGCTGGGCAGCAGCAGAAGTTGTCTACGCGCATTTGTAAGTCTGTGGGGGCAGAGTTGCATATAGGAGGTATAAGGCATATCTGGGGGGGCAGATGTGCATAACTGGGGGGGCAGGTTGTCAAATAAAAGGAA
>VKOC01019417.1:0-59136 GCA_009364415.1 Spea multiplicata | reverse complement strand
GGTAGATGGGTTGGGGGTGGGGGGGCCTTAACAGATTCTCGCACCAGAGCCCTGAGGTTTCTAGTTATGGTAATGGCTGTCATGTGACTGGTCTGACAGTGCCAGGAATAAATATACTCTCTTTGGTGAAAAAAGATAGCATGTTTGGTGAATGTAGGTGGTCCGGAAGCCTCTTTCACATGGCCTGCAGCCCCAGAAATCTGTGGCTGGCTGCAGGGTCGCATAATGTATAATGCATAATATAGACCTGGCCCCAAACATCTGAGCAGCACCATGCTAAGAATGGTAGTGCTGCAAGATGATAAGCTTCTATAGAAGGGTATGGGGAAGGGAGGGTGTGTGTGTTTAACCTCTTTCAAACTGGAAAGCATTATTTATGTGCAGGTGATTGTTTAACCTCTACAGTGCTGGAATGCTAACTTCCATCATAAGTTATTCAATGGAAGTATTCTATGTTTATGAACAATTAAAAGAGATGCAGTGAAAAGCAATACAAAAGCACCTACATAACGTGTGCATAAAATTGTCCTACCTTGTGATGGAAAAGACATACTTTTATTAAAGACGGGAGGTAAATTCACTCCCAACAGAAAGAATTGACAAAATAACAGAAGTGCATCTTACCAATCAGCATCCACCCAATGTAAAAAAAAGACACTTTACTTCCTCTTTCTTTGTGTATAACACTGAAATAAAATGAAACTGATAGGCCAGGATAACAATACCTGAAAGGAAGACCATGTAAGATCCTCAGCAAACCTGGGAAAGGGTTCGAAGAGAAGGTGAAAGTTCACACATAGTAATAGGGGGATTCCGGGTGGGAATTATAAGGTGGAAAATATTTGGCTCCTGTCTTTAATAAAATCATGATTTTTCAAGCTAGGAAAATCTCACAATTTTATGGCAGACAAGAGGCTTCATATTTTACTACAAGTTTAAAGCTGCATGTTGTATGGCTACCAAAAAACCAACAAATAGTAATTAGAAAATGAATCCATATATGTAACAAAAATAAAAAAGATGAAAACCCCTCAAATCAGTATGTGAGAGAGAGAGGATATTTATAAAAGAAAAACTCTCTAGACCACAGTCAAAGCGATGTGTATTCATTCAACTAATCCACTGTTTGAAGAACGTTGAAGAGTCGGACACCGTCTAAGAACACTTTAGTTGCTGTCGAGCTTCTAAAAGAGTGTGCCCTCATAACTGCCCTTTTATTGCCGGCAAGTTGCATGAGCCAACAAATCCGCCTTGAAAGTATCATTGTGGAAACTGACTAACTAAACATTCTGAAATGAGACTAGCATTTGTATTTGATCGTTGGGTCTCAGCCCTGCTGTTCAGGTCTCATAGTTCTTGAGGCATTGCACCACACACAACTTGAAATTGAGAGTGAAGTAGAAAACAACTTTCCCTGGTATCAGTCTTGGAGCGATTAGGAACACTCAAAGTTAAATGTTCCTTTACTGAGCATAGAACCATGGATAGTGGCAATAATATTGGCACTACTTTGTGAAAATAAGGGAATGATAATTAATTAATGGAGGTGTGTTTGGTGGAGTTCAGCTATTATCAGAATCACAGTTACTCGTCCTCCTCCGAATCCTTTGCCAGTTTACTGTGGTTATGTAAAGTGTCCTAATTTGATTTTATCTTTTTTTAATAGGAGAACATGGATCGAGGAGACGCACTAAAACTTAGTTAACCGTGAAACAAAACTGGCAGTCATATTTATATTGCCAGTAACTGAGATTACTGTCTCTTTTTTTTTCTACTCTAAATCTAAAATGTTACCGACGAAAAAAATAGTATATGATCCAGAAAATCGAGGTTTAGGCAAAGGCATCATATATTTATAAAACTCTTAATCATTAACCGGTATGATGCTAAGTACAATTGATACCAATGAAAAAGAGGTCTGTTTGCAGGTCGGCTGTCCTTGATTATATTTTTTTGCAGTCTTTTTTAATCCAGTGTTAAAAGTCATGATTAAAAATCTTGATTTTGCATACTATAGCATTTACTTAAGCCCTTTATAATGAAGTATGTAAGAAGTATGGCACAAAAACCCCCAAAATCTGATTTCTCCGTGTATTTGTAAAACATGCACAAAAGAAATGTTGACACAAAGTTTAGTGATGAAACAGCTGCATGAAAAGTGTCATTTTAATACCCTGGGTTGTCTACTATTTAAAAACATATACTATTATGGGTGTTCAAGTTCAATTCGGTGCTGCTAAAATCTCTCGAGTGGGACAAAGCCCAGTAAACCAGTCCCTGAAAATTCCCCTTTGCACTGACATGTGCATGCTCCAGTTTTGGCCCTGTATCACTGTATTTGGAGGATGTTGCTGAATACAAACTATGGGGTGGTTTCAAGACCTACTGAACGTAGAATCCCAGAATTCCAAAAGCTGGAGTTT
This sequence comes from Spea multiplicata, assembly GCA_009364415.1. NCBI lineage: Eukaryota > Metazoa > Chordata > Amphibia > Anura > Pelobatidae > Spea > Spea multiplicata. Next base: position 56,713 of record VKOC01019417.1, on the reverse strand, counting down.
GAAAAATGTGATGCGCACCTTAAAAAAAACCAAAAACAACTGCCAAAATAGCTGAAAATTCCAGGCATATAGGGAGGTCTAAATAAGGGTAAGTTAATGGATGTATTTTTTCCAATTTGCCACAGCTTTGTACAATATATTATTACCAATATATATTACCATATTTTATAATTGTTTTTATAGTAAATTAAATTCAGCTCATCTAGTCTGCCCATTTTTCCTGCGACTCAGACCTTAATCAGTCCTTGGTCTTGTTTTAAATTTGGGATAGCATTATCGCCATACCATGCATACCCTCACTGTACTAGTGTCTTCAATTAGTGTCTACCACTGATGGAAGTAAAGTAAAACTTCCTAAGATTATACATTACATAAAAATAAAAACATGATTGGAAAAACAATCCAAACCCTGATATGTCAACTCCTGTATATATGGTGCAAATGCTTAGGCATCTACTGGTGGTTCTTCAAATTCTTTAGTGTTCCTTTCTCTACAAGTGTATCTCACTTCTATGATAGAAGACAGAAAAGTCTTAGAGTTGGCTCAACAAAATATAATGGCCCTTTTACAGTTCCCTCCTGTATACAAAGTAAAATGAATAATGGAGATGCATGGTATGCTGTAAATATGCAGAAGGAGGAAGAACTACGGATACGGCTGACATTGTTATACAAGAGTGATACCACTTTTCATCCAGAATGTGTTTTTAGCTTGAGAAAGCATTGCATGAAGTTATATGGGTTGGATGTTCATGTTGAAAAGAAGCTCTAGGTTAAGATGTAAATATTTATACAATGCTAGTGAGTAGTTTTTCATTTATTTTTTTTTACATACTGTTTATATTTATTGGAGAGTGATCAGCCAATCATGAACAAGGATAAATCCCTGGTTATCCATTAAGGTAGCACGCAATGCTCTTCAATCTGGGATAGAAACTTGACACAGGTTTTTCAATCATGATGCATGGCGATATCTCTATTTCCATCCATAACTCTAGTTTAGCTTGGTCGTGCTGACTAATGGGTTTATTCACTAAAAAGTTGAGTGGTCAGTCAGGTGGAGAGTTAACTCAATGTCAGTAATCATGTGAGTTTGCTTTAGTGAATTTGGGTCTGGGCATTTACCTGCCTTAGAAGTTTTAATAGCCTATTCTGTTTAGCAATTAAGTTTCTAAAGCACTATATATTAAATTTACATATACAGTAATCACAAAATGCTTTTAAAATGCAATAATAGTGAACTTTCAAATATGTGAGTGTAAGTGACTGAAAATCATCACTAGTAATATTATTACCTATTATTATTGTTATCTAGATTTTCCAGCTCTGATATCCACTAAAGTCATAGCAAAGAGATTTAATTTCCCATCATTGATGAAGATTATTTTAGAATCTTACTGTTACCCCTTGTAGGAAGTAATAAAACATCTTGGACACCCTGCATAACATACTGCGCAACAGGCTTTAGCAAATGCAGATGCAAATTTGTAACATTGCAATTTCTTAATTAAATTTAAATAACATTAAAAAAGAACAATAATGCATCATTGATGTTTACAATTATGTGATTCTTAAGCAGAAAATACTATCAATGTGCTTAGTTAAATTTTTAATCCATATGCTTAATCTTTTTTCAGTATAATAATTAGTGATATAGAATCAGTTTGCATAATTTGCATACATCAAATTATGCATCCTATGTTAGTCTTGACTATAATGGCTATATGAGGAATGATTAAAGATATAAATGGAATAGTATAAGAAAGCAGTAGAATGGACAATGCACCATACAGGGAGCATCTTGCACTGCAACTGACGCTGTGCTTTGGGATTTGCTGTCATATGCCGGTGCACAACACTAAAGCCGTGCCCACTGCCTTCCGTGCTCACTGCACCAAAAGGAGACTTAATAAGAGGAGCCTGGAGGAAGAGGAGGAGGAAAAGGAGCTGTAGCAGAAAAAGTGACAGTGACAGAGGAAAAGTAGGAAAACATTCAGTGAGAGTGGAATAGTAAATGTGGATTAGTAAATGTGGATTAATAAATGTGTGAGAGTGATCGCCTGTACCATTGCCAATGTCTTGTTCATTATATAATTATGGGAATTATCCTTTAAAGTACATCATAACTCCCATCACTATATACTATGCCAGACATTACATGAATATGAGTATATGAATGTTTGTGAATGCATGTTTGTGAATGACTATGTGTGATACCATGGGTGTGTAAGTGTGGGGGGTATAGCATGGCATAGGGAGGCAGTAATCACACTCATATCATGCCCAGATTCCAGTATGTACTGGCTGCCTGGACATGATAGGAGTGTGTTTGCTGTTAGCAATGATATATATATATATATATACATATATATATGATATTGGTTTTTATTTTTTAGTCCAATTTTATTGTGTAACACACCAAAATTGGAAAGAAAAATTCAATAACAATGTTAATATACACATATATATAATGTCTAACAGCAATCCCATTCCTTTAATGCCCAGGCAACCAGTACATGCTGGAATGCTGGAACCTGGGCATGATAGGAATGTGATTGCTGTTAGCAATCACACTCCTATCATGCCAAGTCAGCTAGTATATGCTGGAATCTGGGTATGACTGGGCATGATAGGATTGTGATTGCTGTATATATTAATAGTGTTATTTAATTTTTTTGTCCAATGTTGGTGTGTTGCTTACTGTTAATAAAAGTGTGGTTATTTTTTATTTTTTTTAAAGGTGGGGGGTCATTTTCGGTTTTGGCCAAGTGAATGCTGAATTTTCATTTCGGGGCATCCCTACAATATATATACTAAGCCACATGCTAAAGGGGTAGGCCTACACCACATCAATGTTTAGCTTAGTATGTAGTGATAGGGGTTTGCTGCATTATTATCAATGTCTGGCTCAATGTATAGTGATAGGGATTACGCTGTACCACCGTCAGTGCGTGCCTTAGTATATAATAATAGCAGTTATCCTGTAACCCTGTCAATGTCTGCCTCAGTATATAATTATAACAGTTATGCTCTACCACTGTCAATGTCTGCCTCATGCTGTACCCCTGTCAATGTCTGCCTCAGTATATACTGATAACAGTTATGCTGTACCATCGTTAATGTCTGCCTCAGTATATAATAATAGCAGTTATCCTCTACCACCGTCAAATTTCTGCGCCAGAAACCATTCTTTCATAATATATTTTAACATAACTTAAAAGGCAATACTAACAATGAAACAAATCACTGACTCCTCACGGGGCATGTTTAAACTCAAAATGGCTGCCCTACAAAGTAACGTTAATTTTAAAGCATGCCTGTAACAAGCAAACTTTTAATAGCTGTTCTTTTTTTTAAAGGAAGTGTGGTCACCCTAAGTATTGAGTGTTTCACATGATATAAGCCTATAATAAAAAAAATAGCACTAATATTGTAACTTGTGATTGACATCACTCAATACGCTTAAATACAATTTTGCAGATGATCGTTCTGTAATATTGTCAAAGCTAAAGTTGACAAAATCGAGATTTGAATGTAGCTTTTTGTAATTCTGACACCAAGATACCGTAACATGATTTTTATTCTTTTGCCACATAGGAGATGACGGTTTGGGTCTTTTCTTTTCAAGACGACAGCGGAAGAAACATGCTGTCATTTTCAAAGTGTGACACTACGCATGCCTTCTTATTCATAAGCTAAGAAGAATCTCCTTTTAAAAAAAAAAAAACCCCTCAAACAAAACATGACAAAGGATCTGTTGTGTGTCAAAAAGAAAAAGATGGTTATATATTTTTTTTATTTTTAGTATTCATGTTCCTCCCACCTTTTCATTTTGTTTTTATTCTCCAACTGTCATTTATGTCATTATCTCCTTCCTTTCTGCAGAATCCTACTTGACATAGAATCTGTCTCTTATTCTAACAGGCTCCAGTGTAAATTAGGTTTTCTTTGTGTGGGCATAAAGTCACTACTTTTTTACCGCCTTTATGTCTTTTCAGTAGCTTCAGTAGCTTATGAACCGCGGATTGAAAAAAATATTTCAAATGTGCTATGCTAAAATATTTACTACCTAAAGCAACCTTTACTACATTTCCCTGTCTATTTTCTCACGCTATGAGTGTATTTTGCATGTTCTATGTGCATTTAAGCAATTCCGCCTGCAAATAAATAGTCCTTAAGCAACGCATCCATTTCAAATTGCGCTCGTTTTTCCCTTTCCCTGTGTCTTTCAATGTTACCTTGATCTAAGTTTTTTTCCTGTTTGGCTTACCTCTTCCTTTGATTTATATGGCATTTCAAGTGCCGTTCAAAGCACTTTTAGAGTATGGATTGCTCAAAATAAAGCTATAAAAAATAGATTGTACTGTATTTTCTTCCATCAGTTTCTCCAAATGAACAGTATGGGAGATTCAACGAGCACACCTTCTGCAGCTCTTCAATTTTTATCTAAGTCATAAAAATCTTCTTATGTTATAAGACTGTTTCAGAATGCCAGGACACATACTGAACTATTTTCTTTTTAATTAGAAAAGATGAATAAGCTTTGAGTCTACTGATACAGCTACATCCTTCAAATGCTGGTTATGATAAGCAGGGACTAGGAATCACATTTCTTAAGTGGAAAATAGCATTTTTGCTACATTGCTGACATGGTATACATAGCTGATATATATATATATATATATATATTATTTTTAGGAATTAAGATGAAGTGTTTTTCCTTTAACTTTCAGCTAACACAGCTCAACAGTCAATTCCTTGTCATAAACTCCATGGTTTACTATTCTTTTTTGAATACTTGATTTTTTGTTATTTACATATTTACTGCATAGGTCATGTCATGCATATCTGTGCATCTATTTTATCCAGGTTTGGACTGGCGGCCCACGCATAGAAGAACTCAATCTAGTGAATTAGGGTAAAGTATGGTTTGCTTATGGCCAGCTGCCCACATGGCATTTCCCTGGTATGCCAGATGGCTAGTCTTGGCCTGAATATTTTTTTAAGAGCTATGTTTGCCTTTATAGGAGGCAGGGAGAGCGTGGTGCTATAATATACTGGCAGAACTAGCCCCAATTAGACTGTGAAAGAAAATAAATTGGACAGAGGGCACACGACCACACTGGCAGGGATTGTGACCAGACGGTGATGTCTACCCTAGGAGATACTAGCCAAGAGTGCTTTCCCAGTATAATTTGAGAGAAACTTGGCAAGTTCCCAGCTCTGTGGATAATGCATAGATCTATTTTCTAACAAACTAGGGATTATGCAGAGTCAGTTAATGTTGTATCTCACTATTGTGATGTTTGTAGTTAACCATGTTAAACAGGGTAGGAATTTTGCCCCAAACTGTTGAAGGCTTGGCGGTTTTAAGCTTTGGGGTGTGCCAGGGAAGTGTGCTTTACATTGGTGGTGGTGGAGTGATGGCAATTAATGCGTTCAGTGCCCTGTTTGGTGGAATTACATACAGGTAATGATTCCATAGAAATCTAAAGAACATTGATGTAGTCTGTCACCCTGCTAAGCACGACTCCAATTCCCACTGGATCTTATTTTTGTCATGTTTACAAACAATATTGAAATGCTAAAGTGATAATTACTGGTGCAGAGCTGTTCTTGAAAAAAAATACATAATTCAGCAGCAAATCCACTACAGGTCTCTGCAGGTGGCTGTCTGTTGCTATTACTTACTATACCATTAGCTATATTATTTGATGTAGTAGCTACAAATGGGCACTTAAATGAAAGTCGTACAAATATATATATAACACCAGAATGCACCGTGCAATTAAATGGTGTCTCTTTTGTTGTAGGTCGTTAATGAAGTCCTGAACGCATCTGCAATCTAAGGCTTTTATGTTTTCATACCAAGAAATCTAGTTTCCTTCCAAATGAGCTTCTGTAACCTGAAGAGAATGGTTGACAAGACTACAATGGGATGCGTCTTATCACACCATTATACCCTAGTCAGCATCCACAACAGTGGAAGCGGCAATAAACAAGTCCTCCTGCTTGATCAAGTGACTGTGTGCTCAACCTAAAAGCAGGGACAGGTAAGATATTCTAAAAGAATATGATGAGAACAAGAGATAAAAGAAATTATGACAGCTAATGGAACATTTGATGTTATGTTTCTGATCTCACTAAACACTGGTTCAGATGCTTAAAAAGGGTTAGGTTCAAGTATGATGTATCTGAAACCTTGATACAAAATTGACCGTATAAGTAATTGAAAGTAAGACACAGAAACAAATAACTAATAATGTTAAAAGACGTATGGGCAGACTAGATGTATGGTTCTTATGTTCCATAATTTTTTACGTTTATGTTTAAAATTTGTTGTTTTTAAATCACATGAACTGACATGAACAGTCGAGTCCTTACTTAAAGTCGGTGCCTATTATTGGGCCGACATCGAAAAAAGATTTAAAATTGTAAATGATTTATAGACATAGAGATATGTTCCAACGGAGCATGTATTAAAATGATATATGATTAAACGGCAATGCTATTTCCAAAAACAGTTAAAAAGTAGTTACTCGTTAAGCTAATTTCTCCTTTTTTGTTAATTTAATGAATTAAATCAGGAGCTTGTGACCACACAGTTTAATCAATAAAAGACAGATTTTGTGTGGTATGTTATTGATTAAGCTGACCACATTTTATTACAAGAACTAAAGAGTCTCAACATTTTTAAAATGCAATTATATAAGTGTCAAGACTGAAGGTGGATACGTGGATGTTGTGTAGCTACATAAATATGTCATTTTGTAATCAAGTTTCTAATTAGTTGTATGCGGATTAGGTTGATGTAAGGACATATGTTTAATCCAGGGACTATCTCCTCCTATTATTGGTAACTTATTGTGTAAGATGGCATCTAGACAAAGAATATGTTTTATTTACACAATTTAATTTTAAGACAATGACAAGGTCAATGTTAAAACAACTTTACTGTTGTTTCTATACACATTGTTGTGGGTATTAGGGCTGTAGAACACTGTAACTCTAAATGTATGTATTCACCAACACTCCCAATCACCATCAAGTATACTGCGAGAAATGTCATGTAACTGATGTTTCAATAACCAACCCTCTCTGTAAACAATTTTTATTATTTTCTAAAATTTGAGTGCATCCAGAAAGTAAAATATATTTTTGCAAGAGTATTGATGAATCGGTTAATGCACATCAAAGCCAACTGGATTCTTGTTTAGCACGCAGGTAACTTTGTTAGGTACCATAATCTCATCAATCTTCACATAGCCTTAGGATCACAGTAAGCATTACACTAAGATGCTTTTGCCAAGAGCTATTCTTGACAGTTATTCAAATAAAAGGCCAATAACAATAGCACTGTAATTTAGACGCACACTCATCCTTGTCTTGACTCTTATTAAACAGAATGGACAATGTGTTCATAATGTTGACAAAACAGGCAGCTTATTAATCGACTTGCATATTCATACACCAATGTACAATGGGTTAACATTTACTCACCTATAAAGGTAATATATATTTTTTGCCATCGTTTCATTGGATACTTCCATTGCTCGATATCTGTGTTTTTTTATGTTTGTTTAACATGTTTGTTTTTAGGTTTGTTTAATTTCACAAATTTTATGCAACTTCTAAAGAAGATTTTCATATTTGCTTTCGTCACAGATATTTTCAAAGAGTAATATGTCTGTGTTATTAGGTGTATTGGTTTCCGGGCTTTAGAGGTCTAGAATCACAATATTGCTGCAATAATGCTGTAATCTAATTTACCAGCCTCTGTGGGTGTACTCTAACTATATCCGTGATAAATGAAAACAAATGGCATGGCCTAATATGCTCCACTAACAGATTTCCATAAACCGGCTAAATGCATTCTTAATATTACCCCTCCCTCCAATTTTTCGTTCGTATGTCAAGCTGTCAAATCATTTCCATAAGTCAGTTTCTCTGTGACTGGGCCCTATAACACAACTGCCTTATTCTTATTGTTTACACATACAAAGCCGCTTTTGTATACTTTGGCTTTATGCAGAAATATGATAGGGAATATACATTATACACAGGAACATATATCAAATGATATTAACCTGTATAACACATGTATAAAATGTTTAGAAGTATATATATTTACATTTTAATAGACAATTGTTTTTAGAACGCCTAATAGAACATACGTAGAATTTGACAGCAGATAAGAAACATTCTACCCTTGTAGTCCACCTGTTTTTCCTTCTGTAAAGGCTCAAACCTTAATCACTTGTTCTTGTCTTCTATCAGAATACCCATATGCCCATGCATGTTTAAATTTTCTGCTGTATTAATCTCTACCACTTGTGCTGAGAGGCAATTCCCCTCAAGTAGTATCCTCTAACCGCAACCCTTACAAAGTTGTCTCTGATAGGTATTAATCTGGCATCCCCCATCTTGGTACTGGCATACTTCCATGGTTGTCTTTTCCACTGGTCAAAAGGTACAGCTACCCAAGGAGCATTAGCCATGAGGTGTCCCTGAGTGTCACTTTACCCCCCAACTACCTATTCAGGTAAGTAGCGCCGAAGGAGAAAATGGAAAAGAAAAGTTTTAGTTAATCTAGCAGTGATTACGAGAACTTAAACTCCAGTTTGCTTCCTTGAAAATAGTCTAAAGATCTTGTTGTCTTGATTGAGAGGCAATCTACCTGGCTGCTGCTCAGTCATATGATCAGTGTGATTGCAAATCAGATGAATACTATATCTCTCTGCCTCACAGTGATCAAAGTGAGGCAAAGATGTGTAAAATAACACCATTAAAAACCCGTTGGTCACATAGGTTTTCTATAATCAGCCAAGTGACTTTACTGTACTGATCTTTGCTGCTTGTTAAGATGAGCAACATGACGCATGCATTGCCCATACCCAGGAGGTTCCCCCGTTTTCCAAACCCGAAATAAAACACAGACACAAGAATAGAAAAGGTCTTGGCAAGACTTTATTTAACATTTTGCAAAACAATTCTTCAAAACCACTTTTATAACCACTGTATACATACTATTCACTCTTCTGTGTACAAACAATCAACTGAGAGTTCCCATCCTAAAGGAAGATACCTGCATTGTACTACCAGCTCCGCCGGATACCACCAATCAACCGTGGGTCGGATAGGGGGAGCTCCACCTTGAGTTTCCGCATAATCCTGCACAGGGAGGGCATAAACGCTAACCTCTAATCAAAACAATACAACTTGCCGTTATTCTTCAAACTTCTCCAGGGAACTCCTCCGCCATCACCACAAAAAACATACCCTGCAAAAGAAAGAAAGGGAAAGGGGAAAAAGCAAACCAACCTGGAAACACAAAAGCCGAAACAAGGGGGAGGGCGGACAGCAAGCTTCTCCCGTGGTGTTCAAGTAATTGCCCAGTTTACATGTGCCTGGGGCTTTTGTAACCCTGTACCCTTCCCCCTTTAGTCACGTACCCCTGTTACTTCCTTCCTCGCGCTGGCCTTTACTGAGTTACCCCTTTCCTGACCTAAAGCCATGTGCACCGTCCTGTAGTGCTGGCATTGTCATGTTCCCCTTTCCCCATTGTCTCCAGGGGTTTTTGGAATCACCAAGGCAAACACAGTATGCTTCCCAGAAATTAATTTGGTCATAGCTGTCTATTGACAACAACAAACATTGCCAGTGCTCTTTGAAATGGCCATGCAACTGGGGATCCATCCCCCAGTGGAATGTGGCTTTCTAGGATTTTTTATGGTTCTGTCTTTAACCTCTAATATATAGGTGCTGTATGTTACTCTGTCATTTTGCTTAGAAATATTCTTTCCAACTCTTCTAGATTGATAAAGAAGTGATTTCACATTGTTTTGGTTGCCCTCATCATAGCTGGGTTAAAAGTCAAGTGCCACATACAGTATGTTATGTGCAGCCAATTTAAGGATACATATTTAGTTCCTTGTTCCCCTCAGGGGTACACAGCAGTTGACCTGATGTACCCAGTGGAGCAATTTAAGTACGGTTAGCTTTTTTTATTCTATATTTTTATTCAGTTCAAAGAAAAATGCCCATTCCACAAAACTCACAAATAATAAACAGTAAGTAGCTGCTTTTCTTTAAAAAATGTATTCCTAAATTTTACAATAGTGATGATACTTTGTGTTACAGCTTAGCGTGATGCTCTTCCAACCCTTTTCTCTGTGACCTAGTGTGGTAATATCACATACACTCGCAATCCTGTTCATGTGTTTACAGGGTAATTTTAGGCTTTGGTGCCAATTCACCCAGTTTTATAGTGGCACCTAAAACATGTTTTGAGGACAGTTATTAACTGAGGAACTGAATTGAAATGACATGATGTCATTACCACTTTTATTACATCATCATAGTATTCTACAGATCCTTCAGCTAGTGTTAGTGTGTGAGCACCAAATCCTCCTCCAGGTCAGGTTGGAAAAGAGAACTGTGAAAAGGGATTGTGGATGGCAAGAACATACGAAGAGTTGTCAAGCTCAATCAGCAAGAGTAAATGGGTTATTTGGTTCTTTCTCCATAAACTACATTTTCATGATAAAATTTGAACACAGCATAACCACTGAGAAGCAAAAGGTATCTCTCCTGGAAATGGACGATGGTCCACTGCACTTTCCCATCATACTGTGTTTCATTTGTGATGTCTAAGTTTACTTTTGTTTAAACAGATGTTTATATTTTTATATTTATGTAGTATCTGTAAATTCCATACTGTTAACACAACAGGGTAGAGTAAAACCTTTTCTATAACATTATCACATGTTAAAACAAACTGGAGCAGAAGGAGAAGATGGCTTATAGTCTTTTCAGATCAGTAATGTAGATCTGTATTCTATGGTATATGTTGAGGCAGGTTTGTTAATGCAAGTAAGGATTTTAATGAGCTGTGTTTTTTGAAGATCTTCAAATGGCCTCCATTGTATGACTTCCTGAAATGTATTAGAACAAAAATGTGTACTTTCAAAGTAAAAAAACGTGGTGTTCAGAAGAACAAGTTAAATGGCTTAGATTAAATTCTTTGGTGTACTTTTCCATCCTATTACGTCGGTTCATTGCAGCAACGCAAAGGCTGTGCACACTGTAATAATCGAGCCTCTTGATGTTTTAATATGAGTTAGAACACTTCATCCAAAGCAAATCTTGGAGCCAACCACAGAGAAACACATAAATGTATGCATGTACCTTTGAAAAACAAGACATACCACTCACTAAAATGGCAAGGGAACAGCAATGCTCTTAACATTTTTAATTCTCGTAAGAAGCATAATTTTAAGTGCAGAGCACATGTGAAGAAACATAATTTTAGGTTAAGAATGCTTCACTGAGTTTTTGAAATGTACTGAAATTCACTGAATATATATATATATAATGCAAGTATGCCCAAAAAGTAATATAAATATAACAGGGGTATGTATACACTATGTACAGTAGCCACTAGTGGCCACAAATAAATTCAACACTATTACTGATAATACAACCATAAAGCACCATATTTGCAGTTGCCCATATTTGCAGTTTGCATGTGACATACAAAAGTCAAATCTGGTGGGAAGGAGCATGTGACTTGAGGTAGTAGCCACCTAGTCCGGGCAAGTCTGCTAGGAGGCCCAGCATAGGTGAATAAAATTAAAGAATGTAAGTTTGTCACATTCAAGAGTAAGTATGTATATATATATATATATATACATACCGTATTGGCTCGACTATAGGCCTTACCCGAATATAGGCCGCACCCTAAAAGTTAGGTGCTTTTTTAAAGAAAAAAAATTCTTAGTAAAAAAACCACTTAGTGGAACAGATATGCTGCCACTGCTACCTACCCCCCCGAGATATGCTGCCACTCTACCCTCCCGAGATATGCTGCCACTCTACCCCCCGAGATATGCTGCCACTCTGACCCCAAGATATGCCCCCCCCTGTATAGGAGGAGATTAGCTATTACCAGTACTGTCCTCTGAAGGTCTCCCTCTCCCTGGGAGATAAGAGTGACAGCCAGATTTGGTGAGGCATTACCAAGATGTGAGGGCAGCAGAGAGCATGCTAGCCCAGAATAGCAGTGAAAGAAGAGTGGGGAGTGGGCAGTATCAGATACCACTTCTCCCCACCCAGCGGTCATATGCTTCCTTTGTATGCCTAATAACTGGCTTTAATTTCCAGAGCCACTGGACCAAACTCAGAGAGTTCCCAAGTATGCTTATTTACACTGCATTTCTCAAGCCATTCTTAGCATTTAAACAGCTTCTGCTATCTGGCTGCCTGATGTTGGTTTGAGTGTGAGAACTCAAGCTCAGATTGTGGCTCAATGTTGGTTCAGCTTGTGCTAAGCCAGGACAAGCTCGCCTACCTCTAGATTTACTTTACAGGTAAGTAAATCTTGCTTGCCGCAGCCCTGGGTCTTCAAGTAAGAAGACTTCCAGTAGTTCGTTCAGTAAATCAATCATGTGCACCTAAACATGATTGTGTGCTCCCAACTGCTTTAGTTGTTATGCTGAACAAGAAGAACATCTTTATCTTTAAAAGCTTGACATTTTGTGATTTTTAGAATATTTTTTTCTTTAAAAAAAATGTAATGGTAGCTTTTTGACTACAATTTAAGCAATCATTGTTCTTAAGTAAATAGTCAATATGAGTATATTCTGCATTTAAATTATTTTGCGTTAAACTAGCTAGAGGATAAGTATTATATTCCTATGAATATATAAAAAAATACCCAGTCCATTTAGCTTTGCACCGCTTGTTGTATCATGTTTCATAAAGTGCATGAGCTATATGACTTTTGACAGCCGGTATGATAGAACAATAAAATGTAACACATCACAGAATAGAAGAGACCTAAAACAGGATTTAACGACCTTGTTTACACAAACTGCTGTCAGTTTATTAAACTTTTTTCTGCTTTTTTCCTGTCTTCGGGTTGACAACCATGTTCTTACTAGAGATAGGCTAAAGGGACACATCTACTGCAAAGTGAAAGGGACGTCTTCTAAGGACTAAAGAATTACACGTGGGCCACAAATACCAGAATAGAACAAGACAGAAAGGACAAAAAATAGAACTTACAGTTACCGTACAATGATATGGATAATGGTGGCAAATTATAGGAGGGAAACAAAGGGTTGAGAAAAAAGGAGGGTGGCATGATGGAAGGGAGATAGAAGATAGAAGGGAGATAGAAGTCATATTAAAAAGAAGGGTATATATGGGAAAACAGGGGAGAGAAGCCCATAAATGAAGGCAGGTACAAAGACCACTTAATATTGAAGATTGCCTAGAACATGGTTTCAAACTCAAGTTCCCAGGTTTGGTTAGGAGATGAGATGAATCCCCCCCCCCCCCATTTCTGGATGTTTCTGTTCTCATTGTAAGTAATTCAAAACCTATCCAGCATCATCGTGTGACCCTACAGATGTTAAGAAAATGTCATATAAAATGTATGTTTTAAAATCTAAATGCTTCAGATTATTTAATTTTAACTGGAAGTTGACGTGATTGAGGCTAGTATAAGTCAGATGATGCATGTGTTGTTTGTTCATTGTTCCCACAATTTTCTTCAATTTAAGATTACACAACATACAAAACACCCAAGAAAATCATACAAATATATCATAAACAAACACCTACACCCACAAATGTGCTCACAGCTTTATCAAATTACGATTACAGCTGTCATTGTGCTACTAAATTCAACTCGTAGTCTTAAGTGCGCCTGTGAAGAGCAATATCCCATCATTAAGTTTAGGAAATAATAAGCGTAAATAAAGCCTTTATCCTCATTGCAATAAGCTTGTTGGCATCAAATGCTATTTCAAGACGTTCTCTATAGTGTTGAAGTAGCATCAGATTTCTCCCCTGAGAAGAACAGTGAAGGAGTAAAAATCAGGGAGGCTGAAGCCATATGTAAAAGTAGGGTATCATAATAAAAGACGATAAAGAAATCGATAACATTGTAAGGACTTCAATACAATTAAAACCCATTTACACATGAATCCCATTTTGCTATCTTTTGGGGAAAGTGATATAACCAGGAACAAATTACACACATTTAAAAGAAACGAGTGAAGCTAGATTATTTGTTTTTTTCCCATTCCGTATCCATTCTCTTTCTAGCTTGAAACATGGTTTCACTTTTTATTTGATAAGTTGTTGGGACCGATAGGAATAAAAAAAAAATTAGCCATAAGATTGCGTGAAAACTGCCAGATGTCACTTTTGTAACCACGTTAGAAACAATGGTAAAGCCGTTAAAGTGATCAGTGGCTTTATTGCACTGGTTTTCCCAGCACAGTAAGAGATGCCATGTTAAAAACAGCGACAGCATCTTGAGTGAGTGCTGCTGGTACAGTTCTTTTTATTACCACAATTATCCAGCTCTGACTTTCAACTGCCGCTCTGAGCACGGGGTATTCCGAGATTAATGGCTAATTTTTACATTTCATTCTCCGTTCCTGCAAACCTATTACTTCCTCATCAGTGTAAGGGGTACTTTGCCATAGTTCTGCCTCTCTTCTTTACGGCTCATGGGTCATTGGGGAGCACCTTCCTCTGAGGCAACTTTCAAATGCGGTATAGAAGATGAGCTCTAAGGCAGGAATATTGTACAGATTGTTCCTGTTGTATATAACGGGAGCGCCTGCAAACCAATCCTTTGTAATTCATTACAAGCCTTTCTTGAACTGAAGGGTTATAAAGCAATACATTATAAATAAAGCAATATATTCAGGCACACTGTACCTGAGTGGGTTTGCATTTCTACACAGTGCACTTATAAATCTGTTGTGGCGAAGGCATGATAATAGTGACCTTCCTGAATTCCAAAGTGATTATTAAACTGGTAATATATTTAGTTTTTTTTTTCTTTGCTAACGACTTACAGTGTTGCATACATGTTTGTTTTAAGTCCCTGGGTCTCCACGTTGCTTTCCATTGAGAGGAGCAATGGAGCATTCTTAGGGTAGCCTATCTTTACAGGTTTACAGGTATGCTCTTAAATAACATAAAGTACTTCTAAGTTTGCAAATCTGTTAAACAAGCCATCATCAGTTTTACATCTGACCACACAGAATCAAAAAGCAAACAACTTGCATACCCTAGACGTCACAAATTGGATGTGAGCTGCACTAACATCTAAATTTAACTAGGATATTACTGAATATTTGACTGGTTTTGCTAATTGTAGTATGGAAGTACATGGGTTGTATACATGTATCTGTATCATGTATCTGTTTATCTATGTTAATGCAATTCTGTGGATATATGAGACTATGTTTTACAATAATAAAATGTTCATTCTTTCTGTACTCAATTCAAGGTAGTTGTGTCTACTTATTGGGTACACATAGCAGGGTTCTAAAGTGTGCATGCTGACTGATGCTAGAAGTGATTTCAGTGAGACAGGAGATACATCGGGGTCATCTCTGGGTACTACAGCTCTCTTGGTGAACCCATTAAATACATAAACAACATACATAAAGTGTAAAGACACCCACAAAAAAAATAAATTATTTGTATTTATTTTACAAAACTGTACACTGTATGTCATCTGGAAAAAAAATAGAAATCTGAAAAAATAAAGTATTAACCTATAAATAAATTAAATATGTTTAAATAAATGAACAGATATGGTATAGGATAACTCCCTGAAGCAGCCTGCCTGTGCCACCCCTGCCCCGCAAGCAGCCTGCCGGTGCTACCGCTACCCCTGAAGAAGCATGCTTGTACCCCCTCTCCCCCTAAAGTAGCCTGCCTGTGCCACCTCAGCCACCTTAACAGCCTGCCTGTCCCATTTCTGCGGCTAAACACTTATAACATTCATTAATTCACTCACTCGCTCATTCATCCATCCAGGTAATATCTGTGCTTAAATCATTAGCTCATTTGTCATTTGTGTTTAAATATTTCTATATTATAGAAGCTTTTACAATGAAAAACAATATTTAGTGTGTTACCTGATATGTTAAGCTTTTACTACGCCAATAGGTGTCTCTGTTCTCCATGTTGTATTCATAGTGTTTACACGTTATCCCCTTAAAGATGAGATCAATGGGACTACAAGCAGCTCTCCTAGTATATACAGTAGACAGAAGAGACTTAGTGGTTCTTTAAGTCGGCATGTTTTGTACAAATAAACCCTCTCCAGTTTCACTTCTTTTCTCTTGCATCTCCCCCTCCTCCTCCACCACCACCCTGTACAATTTTCAGTCCAGGAAGATTATCTTCTGTCCATCCTCTCGGCTACAGCTGATGAGGCTTTTTATTTAGCTGGCAGGCATCCCAGACTCAGGTCGACAAGCTTTAAACATAGCCACCTCGAACGCTTTACCTTTTTTATTTTTATTTTGTGCCCACTGTGTACCATTTACAGAATCAAATCTAAGATTGCATTGTATAATTAACAGATCAAAAACAGCGCAAATCAATATCATTGTAAAAGGCCGAAACAGAGGCAAAATAAAAAAAAGAGATTCAAATACTTTAAAGACTTGCTTTTGAGCTGCAAAACTGTTTAGACATTCAGAATTTAACACCAAAGAGCTTTTGCCTTGTTGTTTATGTAACAAGTTGTATACATAAAAATTAATTTTTAGAGAGGCATCGCAAAAGGAAGGTAATGTTCCAGTGCATTAATCCCACGGATTCAGCAAATGTGGGAACGGAAAAGTCTATTTTCATCTTGTTTTCACTGGATTTTATAAGTAATTTTACAAATTACTCTGGTAGTAATGCAACCAAATGAGTCAACATAAATAATATTTCTTATATTGGAACGACTCTCCCACTGAGGCCTTGAGGTGGTGGGGGCAAGGTATGGGCCCCACTAAGAGGTCAAAGATCAACAAGTGAATAGGAAAAGGTAAAAAAAAACCCAGTGTTTATCATTAATTATCACCACCGAATGGTCAGCTGCAAATTGCATTATCAATTATGCATATCACATTAACATGCATGATGGCCATTAATAAATAATGATCCCAACATTACAATCTATGTAGGAATAGTGTACCTAAAATCAAGCTAATGTCAACTTTTCTCTTCAATTTAATACAGCAGCAAGAATTTTCTCTAATGTAGAGTCTTTAGGGATAACATATGAGTAATAGCTCAGCCCCACTCTCAATATCATAACTCTTCGTGACGTTAGTGAAAATCATGTCAAGAACAGTTGCATTAAGAGCAATTGGACCCTTGGTATCACTCACTGGTCAGCTGAAAACCAAATGTCCTTGTCTAGAAAATCATGCCAAGCCTCTTCGTAATGATATTTTTCTCTGCCTATATTGAGAAGAGAATTAATGGTGCATACTACCATACATTTATTTTATTACAAGTCAGTGCATTGTTAATCACTGTTTATTAGCAACATTAAATATAAATGCACTAAAGAATTATAATGTTAAGAGGCTTCTTTCTCAAACCAAGATGTTAATTTTTCTTCACAAATGTTATATAGTATATGTACACACATGTACCATTATTCAATTGTGGCAATACACATAGATTTACATAAATATTCCTGTCTGGATAAAATGGTTTCCATCTAGGTATTCTTTGTGTCTGTTCTGAAACTTCAAATATCGCATTACTTAATTTGATTATTTTAATTGGTTTACATATACTCAATGGTATATTGGTCTAACTAAACAAATGTAATGGCCATCTACTGGGAGGAAGCAGACACTGCCAGGTGGGAGCAAGGGGCGCTCTTGCCCTTGGCCCTGCACCCTAGACCCTGCACCAAGGGGGCCCACATTGCCACTGCTTACTGCCTGCTTATCACATTAAAATCAGTAGGAATGCTTCCCCTGCAGACACACAGTGGTCTGAAAACCACTGGAGCTGACTGGAGGCGAGCATATCATGTGCACAGAGATGTGTTCATATGAATAAATGTTCTCCGCTGAAAATAGCTGGGAGATGTGGGGAAGGGTAATTTTAAGTGGCCACGATGTTATCATATGCATTAACATGCATATGTTGGATACAGTGTCCCTTTAACCCTTTAAGGACCAGGGTTATTGAACACTACAAGACCATTGAAATGTTCATGTTTGTCTTTCTTCAACCAATATTTCCCTCTTTCTCATTTAGTATACCCACATACATTTTGGGGGGGTTAAAAAACATTTATTCACAGTATTACAGGTGTATACATGACACACAGCTAGTATAAATGGTAAAAAATACCAAAAATATATCACCTGATTTGGAAACCACCATATTTTCCTATGTGATACACATTTACATCTAACATTTTCTATTTTTTTGCTTACATTTTTTTAACAATAACCCCATCTAAGAAATTCCCCACTAACTAACCTCCACCACACTAACAACAAAATAAAAACTAAAAAGTAAATTAAAAAAGTAACACCTTAGGGTCAGGTTAAAAAGAAAAGTATTATTTTTTAAACCTTAGGCTGAAAACAGTATTTCAAATACCCTGAGGTGCCTACTTCTCAAAAATATATGATTTGATGTGATGCATTAAACTGGCTGGCTTCAGAGATGTCTCAAATAGGACATAGGCACAGGTTGACCAGATGTTAAAATTCCAAAACAAAAATGCACATCTCCCAAATGTGGCACTTTAGCCCCAAACAACCCAAGAAAGCCATGCAAGAGTGGTGTTACTGTACTCATGAGATGTTGCTAAGGAGCTTTAAATTCACACAATGTAAGTTACAATGTGTATGAAAAATTGGTAGTAACATTATTGCATGGGAAGAGTTGAAATACTCCGTGGTGTCTAGTTTTAAAAATAAATGGTTTGATGGGGGTAAATTGAACTGATTGGCTTCAAGGATGTCCCAAATAGGACATTTGGGCAGAATGACCCCCTAAGGGGGGGTAGATAATAGACCCCAGGCAGATTAGTAATACTTACCTTAGGTTAATACAGCTACCCAGTTTCCAGGCAGAATAAAGAGTTTATAATATCTTTTACACGTTCAACTTAGACAAGCTATTAAACAACTAAACACTTACATTACCAAAACTGGGAAAAGTATCTAATGCCTGCCTCAATGTTAGGCCTATTTTCTCTGCTAAACACAGACATAAATGTTTTTGCCAGACAATGGGCTAACTAACTGGCCCCTATCTTGCTTCAATTGCTGAAACCAGACCACGTGGGATTTGTAAAGCCTGACATGAGAAAATTCATAAACGTAGTAACATCTTCAAGATAGACCCAAACACCTTGTGCACTACTGTCTTTCGATGCTGAAAATGCATTTGATAGAATACATTTTTAAGAGCAGTCTTAGTGAGATTTGGTGTTATAGGTTATTCACGGTCATCAATGAATGTCATGACTGTCAGCGGTCCTATTTAATCCATTCACCATCTCTAATGGCACCTGCTAGGGCTGCACTCTGTCCCCATTTCTGTACACTCTAACATTAGAGCCTCTAGCGGTCACCATCAGAACACAAAGCAAATAACAGACTTCACTACCCCCAAGACCCTCCAATAACATTGACAATATCATGATGCCTCTGACCAATAGACACATCCCTACCAGCACTGATGTGCTTTGAGAAATTTAATAGGGCTTCCTACCATAAAATAAATATTGCCAAGACCCAAATACTGAGCTTGCACATTCCAGACAGTACCCTAAGTGACATTCAGAATAAATATAATATGGAAATAAGATTACACATAATTTTGTGTAAATGTGGAATGATCTGAAGTCAGAAATTTTGAGATGGAGGTCATATGAGCTATCGTGGCTAAGCAGAATGACACAGAATGTGACGAGGACCTTCCAGCTCCCCAAATCTCAACAACTTCTCAGAGAGATGCAAAAAAGTCTTATATTGTATTTAAGTCAGAGGCCCAAGATAAAAACGTATTACCAGGTAGCAAATGTGGTGCAAATAGTCCAAAGACACTGTGGACCTGCAGAGTTAGAGTTAGACCTGAAGAAGACATACTTAGCCCCTTATTCAATGCCTCGGTTACTGTGGATACAAAGAAAGAACCACCCCCAATGACACTACACTACATCATTAACTATCTTGGACAAGATGTCTAAGGTGTTGCCCCCCCCTCAGATCTTGGATGCTACTCCTGTGTCTACTAATGAGCTATTGGCCAGGGTAATTAACCTAGACTCATGGAAGCAGAGTGGGTTGACCACTTTACAATGGGGCACCAACTAGAGTTTGCAACTCTATGAAAACAAACTGACACCAGCAAGGGTTTGAAAAGTATATGCAGACTCATACTTTGCTGGAGGAAGTGGGGGGTGGAGGGTACAAAACTGCATATATGGTGGGGTTGCCCTTTACTGACTCCTATGTGGAGAAAAGTGTTCCAAGCGATCTATACATTGACAGGAACAGAGCTTCCTTTCCTCCCAGAAGTGGCCTTACTAAAAATGTTTCTTGAGGACATCCCCAAATCATTCCAAAAGTTAAATGTTCATATGCTCCTTGCCACTTATCTGCTTGTGGCTAGAAGGTGGAAGGCTTAACAGATTTCATAGATAGCCGAAATAAAATTATTTGTGGAGCAACATAGAGACATGGAGGAAATGATACACACTCTTAAGAACGTGGAGTAGATGATGCATACTTTTAATTATTGGTAAAGATAATGCAATCTCTGCAATCTCTGTCCAGTTTTGAAATGTAGATGTGAAAACCTGAACCATATTGTTTAAGGTACTCTTATTTAATTCCTTTTTTGTTTATGTGATATTGCTCTTTTATATAACTGTTCACAAAAAAATGATGACACACTTTTATCAACATATGTGATATTTTCATTGCAATAAAAATATAGAAAGTTTAAAAAAGAAAAAACAAGCAGAGTAGGTGGAACAACAACTTTAAATACTAAAATACCACTATATTAGGCAAGCTGCTCTCTGTGGCAAACAGGCTGCCAGATGGGAACAAAAACACACAAACATAATTACAAAGATTCTGAGAACAGGAGCTTAAGATGGCTGCTCTTGTGGTATATTCACAAGATGAGTTTTTAATTCATATAATCTGTAAGCATTTTAAGATACATTTACTTCAACATGATGAGCAAACTGACGGTTTAAATATATTCTAAAATTTAACCCGTGCATTTTTGTTTCATATACATTGCAAAATAGAAATGATATTAAGGGTAGAAATGAGGAGGTAAAATGTGAAAAGCCTAAAAGAATGTCAACTTTTTATGCCAAGATTATTGAGTTTACTATTTGGTTGTAAAGCTGAGACTTATTAGAATAAGCTTAGATGATTGCTGGCATGCCAAGTTTCAGGCACAAAGAAGTTAATTAATGTACTACATCATAATGTTTTTACTATGACCTATAAACCTAGTTGAGCTCTGTCATTTTCCTCCAAATTAAAGGCTACTGTTAAATAGTCTTTCATCGCTGTGGTTTTTGATTCATCATATTTGGTACAATTTGAATGTTTCAATCATTTTTACGTTTCTAATATGTCATATGTACTTCTCCGTACGCTGAACCAAACAGTGTAAGCATATTTGCCATTGGAAGACGCTGTGGTTATAAATTTTACATTACTTTTCCTTTTAAGCATTGAAATAACCAGCTATAAATTATTGAAATGAAATGTAAAATAGGACAAATGTTTATAAATGCTTATCAACATGTCCTCTGAAAGAAAGCCGTCACATTCTATCAGTGATTTGTGAATTCATTCCTGTTCATACAACATGATGTGTGTTTTGTGTGGGTCATAGTTGTGTTTGCCTTCAGGATCTGTAGATATTGTGGCATTTAGGCCTCCTTTTATGTAGGAGCCCCCCATTAGAATTCTAAACTACACTCAACCAAATTTTTTTTCTTTGGAGTCGAATTCTGTTCATTTTAAGGCAAGTAAACACCTGCTCCTGAATGGTAACATTAGAATACTGTTCCTGATGCCAATGTGAATTATTTTGTAAATTTATTTTTTATTATCATTCTTTTGTTTTTTTACTATGCTGTCTGTGTAAATCTTGTCTCCTAAGATCTCTTTTCACAATAACTTGGTTTACGTGCAAGTGTACCTACAAGGAATGATGCTCTTTTAAAGGGAAAGAGTGGCCGGGTCAAGTATTGATCTGTTTTTTGTTTTGTTTTTTCTTAAGTTGGTTCACTGTGCATTTTGTTAAATGAGTAAAAGTTACTATTAATGTTTTAACGCATTCTAACTTTACAGCATTGTTTCACACTTGCCTAAAACTTTTGCACAGTACAGTATATTTCCAGTGCTTAACCAATAAAATAAACACAACAGTATGGACGTGTCAAAAACCTGTTTTCTTTGCATGCCCCTGCAGTACTGTATATGACTTTAAAAACGTAGGTAAGGAGGAATTAGGTTATAGAGGTATGCATGTATCTATATCCAGCTGTTTCAATCCAAGGTAGGGCGTAAAGTAACAGCGAGTAAAGAGACTTCCAATGAGATGGAATGAGAAAGAGAGTCCTATATAAGGAATAGAATTCGAAATTCTGAAATTCTGTCAATGTGTATTTTTTTTTCTGGTTTAATTCTAGTTTGCACATTTTAAATGCACCACAGATTTTATTGATCAGATTAATACAGTATCTAAAGGGGAAAAGGCCAAAAGGACCACCTATTTTTATGACTCATTAATATTTAATGTCAACCGAAATGGTGCTTCGATCAGAATTCTCATCCATTCTTCAATCGGAAACTTATAAATGAACATTACAGTCTGGAATTACGCATTTACTGTTGAAGAGGCTTTGTCACAGATGACAATATTAATCTGTGCCCCGCTTTACATAAGCATATAGTATCCTCTAGATTGTAAACTCGTTTGAACATTGCCCTCCTTACCTGTTGTAATATGAGTAAATATATATATATATATATATATACAGTATATGGACCATAGTGACCATTACACTACATTACAGGAACTTTGATGTCATCGCATTCTAAGTACATAGACATTGATATTGGTTTCTGACTGTTTCTGTGGGAATTTTTATCCATTCATCCAGTAGAGGACAGGCATTGATGTTGGATGAGAAGACCTGGCTCGTCGCAATCTGAGTTCCAGTTAACCCCAAAGGTGTTCGGTGGTATTGAGGACAGGGCTCTGTGCAGGCCAGTGTTATATACTATATAATCATATCAGAGACCCAGTCTGGCCATCTGACAAAATGTCTTGCAGTGTGCGGCCGCCCGCTGGATATGCCCAGCCGTCTGCTGAATGAGTATGAAAACCTAACATGCAACCATGTAGTGGTTGCAGTCGTTCACAGTCCAACCCTGTGAGATACATGTTCTACAAGGCTGCATCTGAAAAAATAAAATACAGGTTTACGAAAAATTCAGCAGTGTCATTCTTATCAATTTGGATATTAGAGGTGCTATTTCACAAAACACATAAAGCTTTTTCTTACCATTCTACCATGTTAAACAAATAAACCAAGATAGTCTTTGGAGTTGACGCCTGTTCATTTTAATGCAAGTTCACAGGTATTGGGAACAAGAGTTTGACTTGACACGCACAGGCTTGACTGTAGGAGAGTCGCGTTGATGTGAGTTGACAAAACCGAGCATTTAATTGATTCATTAGCAATATTGCCTGCAAGTTAGAGCTTAGATACATACATAAAATTAACAAAATTAAAGGAAAAATGTTTACCTTAACTGCCTCCATTGATGATCAACAAAGCCCCTACTTTTAGCTCCAGCCCCTGACTGTGGTAATATAAAAAAGAATGGCACAGGAATAAACTATTGTAATTTGGGCCAGATGGCAGCTGATTCTAAAACTAACACTGGATGCATGGGAGGATTTTATGAATAACCGTGCCCTGGTGTCCTCAAATCATTAGAGGCTGCATCCTCCATTGACTATAATGGAAAAAGAGCTTTATTGATCACTAATGCAGCTTGGGCCTGAGTTGATCCCATGCCTCTCAAAATGGTTAATGTAACTTTAATCTACAGCCATCCCCCAGGCATATGATAGGGGTATGGAGAAAGCATGGAATCGGCTCCTTGCCTCCCTTATGTTTCTTTCATTAAATTTAACTTTTAGGTGAAGTCTGTTCGGTGGAGTTAACCCCGAACACACCATTAACTTCTTAATTAATTGATCCCATTAATGACATGACACGTGGCAATAACTCCATTCCATCTGGGAGGGGTTTCACCTGCACTAGGAAAGACTATCCTGAAAAAGTGTTAAATTAAGAAGAGTACGAAAAAAGGCATGTTTAACAAAATATCACAAAACAATATAACTGTACTGTTATGACTTAAAATGAGTTTACAAGTTTATGAGGTTACAGAAAAAAGGGATTTAACAAAAGATGTTAAATAAAACACTATCAGTCAACACGAAAACATGCTGTGTTGTGTTTTTTTTTTTTTTTTAAATTATAATTAATTTATTGGGAGGACACAAATATATTTATTGCCTTTCGATAATTATAGGACACAATTATTTGCAAAGTATTTGGTATAATTTGTGGTTAATTCTTTCAATTTGAGAAAATTAGAGTGTATGTCATTCAGCACAATTGACATACCCTCTGTACTACCTCCATTTCCACTGTGTGTGCAATAGACACACATCCATCCATAATTACAGATCACTATTTTCCCAGCTCTTAAAATTATATTGCTTTTATTTCAATGGGAAATGGAATTGACAATTAAAGTGATCATTGTTACTGTGTACGTTCCTCTTTAATCTTGTGGGCCTGCTTTGTTGTGGAATATATTGTCTTATTTCATATAATATAAGACTGTCTATTTCAAGGACAAACTGGCAATACTCTGCTTATTTATCACCATATTAAATGATGCTATTAACGTTAATACAGGACCTCATTTAACTGTTTTATCCAAGGAACCCTCTTCAGTAAATCCTTCTATTGCTTTTTTTTCTTTCTTATAATATAACATGGCTTTCATAAAGAAACACATAACTTTCCTACTGGCCAGCTGTTCTTATATTATTTCAGTGTGTGGAAGGTTTTCTATCGTTGTGTATTTAACAAGGAAAGAAGAATATGGGGATCTGTATTTAATATTGGCTCTGGTCGACCTTGGGAAACTCACATAATCTCCCGCAGGCACCAAATTAGATTGCAAGCAAGGTTTATTGTACCTATATTGTTCTCCTGTACTTCACACAGCCTCCCAAACACAGACAGAGTTATATTAAACCAAATACTAATTATAACAGCATGTAGCAAACCCTGTTGCCCAAAACTAAAAACATTGAAGCCGCGTGCTTCCTATAGTGAATTCTGTTTTTTCTTGAAAAGCAACTGAATAACCCATGGTGTTTACTATAAATTTCCACTTCACAATTAATCGAGAACTATGAGCTTTTTTGAAAAAGAATATTCTACAATATCTTGGAATGTTAAGTAGATTTGAACCTTGTGCTTTTTTAACATTTTCTGATGGCCTACAACATAAACTTACCAGTCTGCTTTAAAATTTCAAGCTTCTCTAATTACAATAAAAAATATCATTATTATTATTAGGACTTTATTTAGCGCCAACAAATTGCACATCACTGTACAATTGAATACACATCCATGCACCCTATTAAGTGTACTGCATTTCAGCATTGCATTGTATATATGCTTTTTAATGATCCTTAACGACAGTTTTTTTTTCTCAAACAAATATATACTTTAGATAATGTTTATTGTACTGGGAACAGGGTAGTATTTAGACAATATATTTCCTTAAATAGAAATATGCCCTAACCAATATTTAATCT
Organism: Spea multiplicata; assembly: GCA_009364415.1. NCBI lineage: Eukaryota > Metazoa > Chordata > Amphibia > Anura > Pelobatidae > Spea > Spea multiplicata. The sequence goes on along the minus strand of VKOC01019417.1, from coordinate 30,967 downwards.
GATGTCACTGTATTTTTAATGGCTTTTGAGCATTTTCAAAAGAAGGCTGTTTCTGATTTCTCTCCCGAAAAAAATACACAAAATATTTCAGGAAAGGCAGCTATGCAAGATTTACAGAATTACATAATAATTCTCTTGTTTCAAAATGAAAGGGGTTTATAGGCAAAGGGTTTGTAAAAAAAAATATCTTCTCATCATGGCAATCTGTGGTATAGTCCAGGGGTGTCCAACCTGCGGCCCTCCAGCTGCTGCAGGACTACATCTGCCATAATGCTCTTTCAGCTTAGGAGCTGGCTGAGGAGTATGGGAAATCTGTGGGGAGATGTAGTCCTGCAGTAGCTGGACACCCCGGTATAGTCTAATCAGTAGGGTCATGTCATTGATTGCTGTGTTGAGAAGACTTATTTCAAAGTGTGCACCAGAACCACTTTGTATGTATAACATTATAATATTGTCTCTGAATAGACACTGTTTGACCCCCAATAGTAGAGTTGACTTCCAGATTCTACAGTATGTACCAGATACAGGAATGGATTACACATTGATTAGCTTAAAGTCACGGAGAACTGTAGGTCACATGATCCTGCAGACTGTTACAGTAACCAATTATTGTGCACACCCAGCCTCCCTACCTTGAGGTGCTATTCATGACATTGTGATGCTAGTCTATCACTGTGGAAGAAGACTGAGAATCATACTCCGTATAAGAATACCTCTTTAGGACAGGGTTTTTGAGCTTGGTTAACTATGTAAGAGGTAAAGCTAGATGCCGATAAGGCTGGCCCTTGCCCCGAATAGAAAATGATTTAATGGGTATGAGAAAGCAAATGGCTTGGGAGTGGGTATGGTTCTCATGTCAGAGTAACCCAGACAGCCACTTTGAGCACTTTGCTCAATTAAAATATCTTCTAAATAACATATACAAAGCAAAAGGGGTCTCTAATTTCATATTTTCCATCCTTTGAAGAATTTATCACATAAAAACAACAGAAACTTTAAAGAAGCGTTTTTGGTTTCTATGCCTACCACCTATCACTGCCTGGTTGTGCGTTACATGACAATTAAGAGTTACATAGTTACATAGTTATATAGGCTGAAAAAAGACATGCGTCCATCAAGTTCAGCCTTTCCTATATCTGTTAATTTGTTGCTGTTGATCCAAAAGAAGGCAAAAAACCCTGGTTCAATAAGCTGTTTCCCCATAATTAAAGATTATATCCCCGAATATTATGTTTTTCCAGGTATTCATCCAGTTTCTGTTTAAACGTCTGTACAGACTCCCATAAAACGACCTCTGCAGGCAGAGAATTCCACATCCTTATTGTCCTTACTGTAAAAAAACCCTTTCCTCTGCTTTAGACTAAATCTCCTTTCTTCTAGTCTGAACGCGTGACCACGTGTCCTATGCATAGTCCTGTTTATGAACAGATTTCCACACAATGGTTTGTATTGGCCCCGAATATATTTATATAACGTTATCATATCCCCTCTGAGGCGACGTTTTTCTAAACTAAACAGATTTAAATTAGTTAACCTTTCTTCATAACTATAGTGCTCCATTCCTTTTATTAATTTTGTAGCCCGCCTCTGCACCCTTTCTAGTGCTATGATATCCTTCTTTAGAATAGGTGCCCAAAATTGCACAGCATATTTAAGGTGCGGCCTTACCATTGATTTATTCAGAGGTAAAATTATATCTTTATCCCGCGACTCGATGCCCCTTTTTATACACGAGTTCCTGGCAAAAAATTGGAATTTAAAAAGTGAGTGTTTTAAGGGTTAAAGCTCCTTAAGTCATGGATTTTAGGCACTATTTGTTGTGTTAAAAAAAACGTAATATGTATATGAAATAAACATATTTATCCATTATCTTGGGTCACAATGTAAGCTCCTACCAAAACCTCACAGCCTTCGTGTTAATACCTTAACAGCTCAATGAAACTGCCTCTTATATTAGCACAAAAGCAGCTTTTAACATCAGAAAGGATTACATTTTATTGTGAAAAGCCACATATACAGTGTGTCGACGTATTTGTCATGTTCCATTGCAATGAATTTTATGCTAAGCAAATATGTAATTTGCAGAGTACTTGAAGTAAATGTTTCTAAATGCCTCTCTGCCTTCGCATTTTCAACTCCCACACCGGCTGGTTCCAGCAGAGAGCTGGAAGTACTTTATACTGCTAAGCTTACAGAACACTTTGAGGAGTATTTAGAAAAATGAACTATACGTGTAAATTATCTTTCTTTTTATGTGGATAATATGTATGCTGATCTATAAAAAGGTAGATACAGACTGTACCCAGTCAAAATGATTCATTTTATTTATGGGTTTCGAAACATAATTCAGAGTTACATGTTGAAATATTGCCAGTCATCTGCCGATTTGTCTTGTGGTTAATTAGGCACGGAAATGGTTTCTGCCCTATGGAAATGTCATGTCATTCGCATGATATCCCTTGTAAATCCGGAACGTGTCATGGGCCGTTTCCCAAGAGAGCTACTGACCTGTCTTTAAGAAGCCCATTGACTGAATACAAAAGTTTCAAGATTTCCTCCATTAGGTGTTACATTCTTAAAAATGCGAAAGATTAAATAAAAAAAGAAGAAAAAATGCTCTGTAGATATTAATAATATAGTGATGAATGTCAAACAGCCTTTCTTTTCATTGTCTCTATTTTAAAAAAATGTAAGCAAAAGTCCTATTTATTTCCATTCTCACAGTAAAGATTTATTTAAGAGTGTTGTATGTTAGAATTCTGTCCATAATAGCACGAGGAGAGAATAGGCTTTCTGATTCTGAATATGCTGTTTGTATTGGCTGTAGGTTGAATTTGGGTTTGGTTCCTACTGAATAAAAAGTGAATCCCAGCAGTGGTAGAGGCTAAAAACATGACTGGGATACGCATATGCCTATCCTGAATCTAACGTCAGACCAGGAACTGATTAAAGTTTCAATTTATATATCAGGAAAAACAAGCAAAGTAGATGGGTTGACTAAAACCGTATCTGTCATTAAATTCTGTGTTTAAGAGGAGCATACTGTTCAAAGATAAAAATGATTTAAGTTTTGTACATTTTTTAAAGGGTTGACAAAATTATTATTATATTCACCTTTGGTGCATTAGTGACTGCAATGTCTAGACCACCAAAAAGATAACTGATATTTAGTGTAGGGAAGGAATGCTAATAGGACAAATTAAAAGAGAACAACGTTTTTACTAGAAGCATAGCGGGTTCCCACTAAATCGCAGTCAGAAATTTTATAATTTCCAGTACCCACCCTAATAACATAACTAATTAAATGTTACAGAATTTTAACAATAGATGTTTGCTTTATTTTGAGACTTTTTCAGATCGGGGCTCTTGACACCAAGGGTAAGTTAAGGGTAAACCTAATTTACAAGCAATATTGAGTGTGGGACCAATGTTTAGGACATGAGATAAAGATAATTTCTTAAGCATCAAGAGTGAAATTTAAACAGGCCATACACAAAGCAATGTCCTTGCTGTTTGGTTTCCAAATTCCCAAAACAGTCTCAAGTTCTACCAATAGTTAAGGATTAATAGCCATTGCTATTTTAAACTTTCTTTCACTGTATCACACCTATCTTTCCTCCGTCATGTAGTTCAAGTACAGATCAAATAAAAAATACATGGAAACACAGCTTTATAGGTATAGATCAACTGAAAAAAAACACAAGCAAACTAGGCATTCAAGGTGCAAATCTCCCGCATCCCAAAGATGCGCTATTGGATTGAGATCTGGTGACTGTGGAGGCCATTGGAGTTCAGTGAACTCATTGTCATGTTCAAGAAACCACTTTCAGATGATTTGAGCTTTGTGACATGGTGCATTATCCTGCTGAAAGTAGCCCTCAGAAGATGGGTACACTGTGGTCATAAAGGGATGGACATGGTCAGCAACAATACTCAAGTAGGCTGTCACGTTGAAATGATGCTCATCTGGTACTAAGGGGGTCCAAAGTATGCCAAGAAAATCTCCCCCACACCATTACACCAGCCTGAACCATTAATACAAGGCAGGATGGATCCATGCTTTCATGTTGTTTACACCAAAGTCTGACCCTGCCTTCTGCAGCTGGAATCGAGACTCAATAAACCAGGCAATGTTCTTCCAGTATTCCATTATCCAATTTTGGTGAGCCTGTGCGAATTGTAGCCTCAGTTTCCTGGTCTTAGCTAACAGAAGTGGCACTTGGTGTGGTCTTCTGCTGCTGAAGCACATCTGCTTTAAGGTTCGACGTGTTGTGTGTTCAGAGATGGTATTCTGCATACCTTGTATGTAACGAGTGGTTATTTGAGTAACTGTTGCCTTTCTGTCATCTCAAACTAGTCTGCCCATTCTCCCCTGACATCAACAAGGCATTTTCGTCCACACAACTGCTGCTCGCTGGATATTTACTCTGTAAACCCTAGAGATGGGTGTGCGTGAAAATCCCAGTAGAGCGGCAGTTTCTGAAATACTCAGACGAGCCCGTCTGGCACCAACAACCATGCCACGTTCAAAGTCACTTAAATCTCCTGTCCTCCCCATTCTGATGCTCGGTTTGAACTTCAACAAGTTGTCTTGACTACGTCTACATGCCTAAATGCATTGAGTTGCTGCCATGTGATTGACTGGTTACCTATTTGTGTTAACAAGCAATTGAACAGGTGTACCTAATAAAGTGAGTGTATATAAGTTTAAGGGTCATGAACAATTAACAAGCAATGTAAGGAATATACAGGTTAAAGTGATAGAAAGTTATAGGCTCATCTTGTATCTTAACAACATAACCGCTGCAAAAATCAAAGGAAAACACCAAAGCTTTTTTTCTTCTTTGACAATGCACTTTGACAACTAATTATCTTGTTTATGCTGTTGTTACCCTGATCTTAATTGGGAGAAATATCTTGTTACTGAAGATCGCATTTCTGACAAGATTTTCACAGTATATGTATAGGATACAAAGAAAACATCACATAATGTAGACGGCAGACAATGCCCTTTCCCAAGCTGTAGCTAAAATAATATTAACTTCCACTCCAAAAGGATCCATCAATACTTACATTAATGATTGACCTTGAGAGAAAAGGAACAATGTGTGTTCTTTATGAGTGATGTCTTGAACATGGGTTTGCGAAAAAAAGCACAGACACTATGCTCCTCTATGCAGTAAATAAAAAGTATATGTGCCTTGAAAGTACATCTGGAAGTCTTTGATTCTGACCTCACCTTGAACAGACATATTTTAATTTTCAGCATGATCTTCAGAATCTGAGGGCTATTTAGAGAGAGAGCTGTAGAGGAAAGGTTTGTCTACTTTTAGTCCAAAGCCCGGCCAAAAAATGGCCAGCATGTAAAGCTGTTGGCTATCTCAATATATGGGACAGTTCCCAGTACATCATGATCATGACTTAAGACACAACATAATAACAAGTGTTCCTCCAACAGATAAAGAAAAAAACTGGTCTTGTCACTATGGAAATCAAATGAATAGTCCAGTCCAGCTATCTGACAACTATCATTCCATTGGTTGTTATTAGGGCTGCAACTAAAGATTAGTTGGCCGATTATTTTTTCGATTAATCGAATAAAAAAATAAATGTAAATGTTTCATTTATTTAAACTAATTTAATAAACAAACAGGATGTTAAAAACAAACAGCAGAATAATAGATACCCCTGATATGCCACTGTGCCCCCCTGATATGCCATATACCCCAGTATGCTACTCTGCCCCTCAGATATGCCTTATATCCCCAGATATGCCACTATGTCCCCCCCTGATATGCTTTATACCCCTCATATGCCATAGTGCCCTCTGATATGCCTTATACCCCAGATATGCCATTCGCCCCCCCAAACACGTCACTCTGCCCCCCTGATATGCCATACTGCCCCTTATATGCCTTATACCCCCTATATTCCACTGTGCTCCCCTGATATGGCTTATAACCCCCTGATATGCCACTGCCCCCCCAAATATGCCTTATAACCCCTATATACCACTGTGCCCTTGATATGCCACCCCCTCAGACTTACCATTCCGTGCTCCAGACTCCTTGGTGTCTAGTAGGGGCAGTTGGTGAGCGTCTGCACGATGCGCGTAGGTAAACCTCCACTGCTAGCCAGCACATTCGCTATGACTGAGCAGCGGAAAAAAAAATGTTTGTAGAACCAGAAAACATAAAGCTTTCTTTCCTGTTATTTTGATGATGATGAGAGAGAGATTGTATTAGGTATGAAGATATAATAAAAACAGGACTTCTGGGAAATAGTTCAGGGAAAGCTTATTGTTTGTTATGTATAAATTATAGCAAAATAACATGAGATAATACTAAAGTGCAACATATATATATATATATATATATATATAAAGTCCAATAGTATACTACTGCACACCAATCAATTTCTTGCAGCCTGGTGCTTGGTAGCCCAGCAGAGTAACTGATGAGAAGAATACTCTGATGAGCATGTCCTGATGAAAGTCATTAAAGACTGAAACGTTGACCCTAATGGAGCATTATTGCATTATTTAAAAAATTAAAGATCCGAGTGTATGTATATATATATATATATATATATATATATATATATATATATATATATATACACACACACACACACACATCGATCGGCCATAACATGCTGAGAATAACACTGACAATCTTGTTATCATGACACCTCTCAGTGGGTGGGATATATTAGGCAGCAAGTGAAGATTTTGTCCTCAAATTGATGTGTTAGAAGAAGCAAAAATGGACAAGCATAAGAATCTGAGTGACTTTGGCAAGGTCCAAATTGTGATGGCTAGAGGACTCGGTCAGAGCATCTTCAAAGATGCAGCTCTTGTGGTGTGTTCCTGGTCCGCAGTGGTTGGTACCTATTAAAGTGTTCCAGCAACAAAAAAGCAGGGTCATGAGCGGCCAAGGCTCATTGATGCACCTGGGGGGGGGGCAAAGGCTGGCTCATGTGGTCAAATCCAATGAGCTCAAATTGCTGAAAAAGGTAATGCTTGTTCTGATAGAAAAGTGTCAGAACACACAGTGCATTGCAGTTTGTTGCATATGGCTGTAGCCACAGACCAGTCAGAGTGCCAATGCTGACCCTGTCCGTTGCCGAAAGCTCCTACAATGGGCATGTGATCATAAAAACTGGACCACAGAGTAATGGAAAAGGGTAGCCTGGTCTGATTAATCATGTTTTTTCTTTACATCACATAGATGGCCGGGTGTGTGTGCGTCACTTACCCGGAGAACACATGGCACCAGGATGCATCCATGGAGGTTCCACCTCGCAACTCACAGGCCTTAAAGGATCTGCTGCTAAAGTCTTGCTGTCAGATACCTTAGAACACCTTCAGAAGTCTAGTGGAGTCAATGCATTGATGGGTCAGGGCTGTTTTGGAGGCAACAGGGGGACTTACACAATATTAGGCAAGTGGTCATAATGTTATGGCTGATTGTCGCTTTTGGCAGTGGACAGAGGTCAGCATGGGCACCCTGACTGGTCTGCAGCTATGTGGCCCCATATGCAACAAACTGCGATGCACTGTGTGTTCTGACACATTTCTATCAGAGCCAGCATTAATGTTTTCAGCAATTTGAGCTACAGTAGCTCATCCGTTGGATTTGACTACATGGGCCAACCTTGGCCCCCCATGTGCACCAATGAGCCTTGGCCGACCATGACCATGTCGCTGTTCACCACTTTTCCTTCCTTGGACCACTTTTAATAGGTACTGACCACTGCAGACCGGGAATACCCCACAAGAGCACAATTTGGCTCCTGTCACTCAGATCCTTACGCTTTTCCTTTCCTTTTCCTGCTTCTAACATATGAACATTGAGGATGAAATGCTCACTTGCTGCCTAATATATATAACCCGCTGACAAGTACCATGATAGCAATATTATCAGATTATTCACTTCACCTGTCAGTGGTCATAATGTTCTGGCTGATCTGTGTATTTTATGCAGAACACATAAAAGCATCAGAGATATATTTTTTTCTATTGAACAAAGGTACTACAAGTAGGATAATACATTCATGCAGGGAAATCAAGAAGATCTTAATAGGGGTACTTACCAACTCTGGAATTAATATAAACCAACTATACATCTATCTATTACAATTGCATATAAACCAGACCGAGATCAAAGAGGCTGAGAATCCTTCTGGGAACAAGTTCAAACAAGAAAGGACCTTAGCAGATAATATCAGAGGAAAGCATTTATTTTTTTCATGGAACTATGTTGTGTATGTTATATGATACTGACTTGATAAGAATGTGAATTCTATTAAATAGTTATACTTAGCATAAATATAGGAAATAATGTGTACTTTACTGATATGTCTAAAAGCAGGGGACCTGGATCCTATTCTCTGGCAGCCGGTGAACGGATGTGCGCAGACAACCTCCGCTGCTACCAAACACTTACGCTGAGGCTTCTATGACGGAGCACCGGAGTGACATGACCTTCTGATGCTCAGTCATATAAGCCCTGGCGGAAGTCTTGGGTAGCAGCGGAGGTTGTCTGCGCACATCGTGCAGATGTCCACCGGCTGCCCCCACTTGACACCAGGAATGCTGAAGCATGGGGGACAAGTCTAGGAAGCTTCGGTAAGTCGAGGGGGTAAATAGGGGGGAATAAGGCATATCAGGGAGGCAAAGTGGCAAATATGGGGTATAAGCCATATCTGGGGGCAGAATGGCATATAGTGGGTATAAGGCATACCGGCTTATCTGGGGGCAGAGTAGCAAGCAGATGTGCATAACAGGGTCGTCTTCTAATCAAGCAAATACGGTATATATTAATTATTAGGAAGGCTTGGAAACCATGTTGATTTCAGATTTAATATACATACAATCATTACAGACATGAGTAGATTCAGAGTGTTAACCTGATCTATCAGGAGAGGCTTCTGAATGCTCAGGCAATTAGGATAGTTGAGAAGTCTCTCCTGATTGGCTGAGACATCTTTCACTCAGACTTCTCATTCCAAGAGAACGCATTAACCCGGATTGAGGCTGCCCAGGACCCGGGAAATCCGGGGCATGTGGCCACCCTACTTCAAAGGCCTTTATCTGTGACAGTTTCTCTTTAAAAATGTAAGCATGACAGTATGAATGACATTCCAAGGTAGGGACATCTGATATCTTTTGAGTATTGTCTTATTAACAAATATGTCCTTCTTTGTAAGACAAACCAAAGTATGCTTTTCATTTCTGAGTATAATGAAATAAATGAAAGGGTAAGGTTGGTTGTAGCATTTGATAAATGATTTGATTGAACTGAAATACTTTTCACACTGAAATGAAGAATGAAGTATAAAACCCAGTAATACACAAGTCCAGCTCATTGATTTCCAAGTATATAAATGTGGCTGCTTATCAAACCACATGGCAGCAGGGAGACTTGACAACCTCCTGCCTCACGCTACTCAAATTTGCCTTTTTTTTGTTCTGTAGAGAAACCCCAAAAGGCTTTGGGACAGTTTTACTTTGTCTGATTATGCTGTTTATCCCGTGTTTCATTTTAAACTTGAGTATCTTTTCTTTAAGATGGATCCAGCATCTGCAAGCTAGAGAAATGATTCATGAGGAACGAACAGATGGCTTGCAGAGAGACACCAAGCTTCATTACAGACCAATATGGAACTTGTCATTTAATTAAAAAAAAAAAGGATAACATGTGTTAGTTTTGGTTTCAAGCACAACATGGGGCAAATGACCCTACTTAGTGTTAACGAGAACAGCAGTCTATGAGGCTAAACTTCCCCTCTTTACATTTGTGGATCTGAGAAGACCACAGTGAAGTAGTGTCACATGATATAGACTAAGGGCAAATCAAACAAGACACTCATGCTGTGGCAGGTCTGAAGATATACAAAACCATATGCCTTGCTTCATATTTACCATAGTGTATTTAAAATTATATATATATATATATATATACATACATACATACATACATATTTAGTTTGCCAATTTAAATGAAATTAATCCTTATAATGGTATTTTAAGATTAAAATATATTTACAGTGCCTTGAAAAAGTATTTACCCCCTTGGCATTTGTCCTATTTTCATTTGGATTTCATGTAATGGACATACGCAAAATAGTCCAAATTGGTAAAGTGCAATAAAGACTTTGCAATCTGTCACATGATGTCAGTATATATATATATACACCTGTTCTAAAGGCCCCAGAGTCTGCAACAGCACTGCGCAAGGGGCACCACCAAGAATGGGTCACCATGAAGACCAAGGAAGTCTCCAAACAGAATAGGGACACATTTGTAGAGAAGTAAACTTTCATGTGGCCCAAAGACAGATCTGTTGATGATGGTGCTTATTTTTTTTATTCCATGCTTCACTATAGAATAGTTTACAAGCAATATTCACATTGAACTAAGGCACTACCAAGGCACCAGAACATGACCCCTCTGTGAGTCCTTGGTAGTGACTAAAATTGCACCTTGTGTTTGTAGGCGGGGTGAAATGTCTGTAATATAGAGGGATTCCAGTTTTCATGGGTTGGGCAGAGCAGTATATGAAAAAGTTGTCAGCCCCAGGTAAGCTAAAACTTTCTTGCCTGGAGTCAAGAATACATCAACCGAATGCAGCAACAACAGCAGTTATAGCGCACATGGCCTTTATAATGAAAGGCGACGTGAAGGAGATGAAACTCTTCAGCCAACTCTCCTTTTTGTGAATAAAACTCATATACTCACTAAGCACATGCTTCCAAGAGCATTCTGACTATTTTTAAACTTGTACTGTTTGAAGAAGTTGGAAAGCCTTGGGGGGTATGCAAGATTGCTCTCCAGACCAAATGACCTCCGTCATCAGTAAGTAGTTATTGAAGTTTGCACAAATAAAGCTGAACACAATATCAAGGCAAATAATTTGTAGCAAAATGTTTCCACATTGTTTTAGAAATTCTGCATATAATTAGAGGTAAAGAAAATCGCTTGTTTTGTTGCCATGGTAAAATCTTCAATTATCGTTTAAAGTTGCCTTGTGGCAAAAATACAGATCCCTTTTATAACACTATGACATAGTGTTAGTTTTGCTTCTTTTCTATTTTATCCATGGAAGGGACTATGTAATAAAATATGGCTTATGTGTTATTTGTACAAGCTTACCCACTTTTTGAAGTGGGAGACATACCTATATGTTTTCAGGAAAAAAAGAACACATTTCTTGATTTTATTGTTATTTTCTTTTACAAAAGAAAATGCACTGTATTTCCATAGTAGGTAAAACATAAAAATATTTTGCTTATAGAAAAAAAGACAATAAAAAGGAACTAGACTAAGCCAATACAAATAAAAACTAAAAGAAGCAGTTTATATTTTTAATATGCCATTTAAAGCTAATTTTTTTTGTTTTGCTTGGTTTTTTTAAATTCCTTTTTTGGAGTTCCAGATAATTTTAAAAAACGTTTAATTTCAATTTAACATAGCCTGCATATAAAATGATTCCCATCAAAAAATACACAAACTTGGAATCATAAGTGTTTCCCCTTCGTGTCCAGCAGCAAGCAGTTCCATTTTTGTCCATATAAAAGTGGGCAGCAAGACTACCTGCTGCAGAATAAGGGATAAGGCCAAGTTAGTCTAGAGCATTCGGTTAGGGGCATGGGTTCCGGGACAGGTTGGAGTCCCTGTGCAGGTGCTGGATCGGGCTTTGAACTTGGCTCAAGGCAGATATTTGTTGCCGACAGATGTCTGCTTTAGCCTTTGGCTTTTTCTTTGACGTCATCAGTAGACAAAGCTAGAATACACCATGAGTCTTAGAACATGCTCACTGCAACATGTTCAGTAGAGCAGGCAAGTATGGGCAGATAGCAAGGGGGTCTGCAGCAGAAGTAGATGGCAGGGGGGGCTAGAGCATGAGCAGATCTCAAAGTAGTACTACAGCACTCCTCAGGATACAAACAGGGCAACAAACACAATGTTCTAGCACCGAGCTAGGAGTATACCCAGGTGTTTATAGGCCCTTGATTGTGCCATACCAAGCCACAGGTGAGGCAGAAGCAGGCAGATCCATTCAAACTAATAAAATGTGTGTCTATACACGCACCAAAGTTCAGAAAGGAGAAGGCTCTTCATAAAACCATATCTTTACTTCCATGATCCTGAAAATTAATCATTAAACAATGATATAGTATCACAAATACAAAGGAAGAATAAAGAAATTCAAACTACTCAAAATAGAGCATGCACATGAATACATTGTGCAAAAAAACAGTATTTACAAGTCCTTCAGATGTTCCTCTTAGGTTCTTTTAAAGTGATTACTTAAAATGCTGGATAGATCCCTAAGATAGTATATGTAGATACTGGAAAACTCTTCTAAAGGGTGTTGTGTTTCTTTTAAGTGCCTTTTGCTCCTTTAAAGTGCTATGTGCATCCATACAGCACTACATAGAACGCCTTACTTTAATCAAAGTGCTGTATGTAAATGCTGGAAAACTATTCTGAAGACATCTAAAGATGTCCATATGGAGGTAGAGAGCAACCCAAAATCCGCCTGGTGGCGTAATGATTAGGTGCACTAACTACTGGGGAAAGGGTTGTCGCTTCAAACTTACATGGCTCTTGACATTTTCTCTTTACTTCTGGACCTTAAGCGTTTTTTTCAGAAAACAAAGATGCAAACTAACTATGTAAATCTACTTTATAATATATTCTCCTCAGCCTTATACAGTATGATAATGTGATCAGCACTGTTGCGTTGGGGGAATTGATCATAACTGAATTGCAACCATTTGTGGTGCAAATCATCCACTAAGCATGCATAAAGTGACACAAATGAGACAAATATAGCCTTACAAGATTTTCCTACTTTAAAATAACTCACCCTATAACCATAATTATTTGTGACGCTGGAATATGACACTTTTCCTTCAAGAGTGTTTTCATAGCAAATATTCTCTCTGCCGTGATTTAAAAACATCCAAATAAGGAATAATATTAAAAATATTCAGAATTAAGCACTTATTTACGTTTTTAACTAGAAATCACACTAGCAAACCAAGGAGCATTTAGGCAGCCATTGGCAACCTGCAAGTATAAATTGTCTTTTATACTCCCATGAATACTGCATGTCTATATTTTACGGTATACTGCTAAAGGATAGATGGACCGCTGAAGTGAAAGCTACTGGACAGATCTGTTAAAGTCAGGTATAATGGATTTTATTTTCAAGGCAGCAGTATTCAGCTAAATTTGTTACTTCACAGAAGTTTGGAAACAAGACATATTTTCCGAAATGCAAGGGATACTATGATTTCCCTTTACTAAGACTAAGAGTATGCACAAAGGCTATTGTGCATCGGCGTACAACAAACATAGCTTGCTTTTGTTTTATGTAGACATGCCTGATAACCTTTCCCATACATTACAAGATGCTTTGCATTCTTATAGCTGTTCAAGTACTACTTGGATCTGAATGCAAATACTTGGAAGGGGGGCATGTCTATCACAAGCAAATATTAAATGTTAAACCTCTCTGCACCATTCTTTGGGTTGGGCACTGGATGCAATAATTTACACAGGGTACCACATGTACACGAGATCCAGGAAACCAGCACTTCAAGGGAGATAAGGCTTAGATCTTCTGGGATCCTGCGTGGTTTATGAGAGATACGAGACTGCATCTTCACGGCAGCTGATGTTCGGAATATTTAAGATTAAAATCTACATTTTTCATTGTTTCTAAATAAGAAATGAGAGACATCCACTTTGCACCATGGGGAACAAGCATTTTAACTTTCTTGTTCTTAGGGTCTCATACCTGATATCAGTTCAGTATTAGCAGGTGTTTCCTGGACTACAGACTACTGGGATTGCAGACACTGTGCATGTGGTTAAAGAGGAGAAGCTGGACTTCTCAGAATTCTCATTGGCATCAAGCTACCACCCACATAATGGGTGCAGGTAGGTATGACATCATAATCACCGGCGTATTGCGGTTAGAACTGCATGTGCTATTATGCTAGTAGTATACTTGTCTGCTAACATATAACCATTGTGAGCTGGTACATATGGGATCTATATGATTATTCCTTACTACTCAATGTTTGCGCGCCCAATATATCAGTTTGCTCATTGGTTTTAAGGTTCTGACAGCATTTCATACAGTATGTTGGGGTGAACAAAACAAATTTAGTTTTTTTCAGGAAAACATGGATTAGCTAGCTTTAATAGAACTAAAGAAAAAGACCCTTAGTTGTAAATGGAATATATATATAGCTGTCAAAAAATTACACCATGTGAAAACCTAAATCGTATAGGTAGCTTTGATAAGATTTAAGAGGAAATTCCCTTTTAGAGACAGGATACACAATTTACTAAAATAATAAAATGCAATGCATCAGTTCCATTTATGTTTATATCAGTATAAAATATCATGGCCTTTTGCAAGGTAAAAAAATAATATATTTTTATGTAATACTCTGAAAAAGGATGACAAAAATAACCCTCAAATATATTATCATTCTGTGCTTTGGTCGCAATGTATGTAAAGATGCCATACAGAACAAATAAAATAATTACAAAGCGCAGGAATATATACACATCACTCCAGGCCGACCTTTTCAAGGCGATGGCTAACATTTCAATGCATTAAGACGAACAAGCTCCAAAGATATTACTTGATCAAAGCAGAACATTTTTATGAAATACAAGCACATTAGATAGATGACATGGATACAAAGTAGCAAATACAGGAACGCATTGAAAAATATATCTCATAATGATGATATATCTGAATAATAAACATCCATTAATAATGCTTGTACATTTATTTTAAATTATAACATACACAACTGTAAGGGATCCATTAAATCGTATTGTTTATGGAGACCTCTAGGTATCCTGGGCTTTAATTAAAAAATACAGAGTACATTTTTCTTGCAAAAGCCGATTTAGCCTATGAAACCCCTGTGATGATAAAGTGCTGCAAAAATATGGAATCTAAATTATGAAACGAGGAGGATGTTTTAGAATGTCTTTAATTCTTTATTTACATTTTTTTTACGTAATTTGGATTATTGTGTGTGGATATCACTCATTCTATCAGGGCTTGATTGGGGATTAAAACTGCGGCTGTTGAAGGACATTCACGTGTCCATGTGCAATGTACACGTAGCCAAAGGCTGTGCATACATCCAGCCAGTGGCCACCAACTGAAGTGATGACAGTAAACGGTAAGTGAGAGGCACTATTGGGCACTAACCTTCCAGGTATTTGCCCAGTTTGTCCAATGATCCGTCCAGGCGTGCTTTCTATGCACTTCATCACTACTATTTTGTACTACTGCCCCAAGGGCTTTCACCTCTGGCTACAAAGAAAGACCTAATATGCTTTCAGCAACCTCTCTCTACTTCTTCCTATTTCAGTTATTAATATGTTTTATATGGGGTTCCTGATGTCCAGAATGTAACAATGCTGCTCTCTAAAGTTACGATGTAAACAACTTAATAAATGTTTGATTATTCTTTTTTTCAATGAAAAAAAAAGTAGCACAATAAAAAGTAAGCATTATTAATTATGGATGAAGGTGTCACCAATTTGCAGTGTATGGGTATGATATAGTAACAAGTAAATCACAAACATATAGACAAGAATTTATACAGGATACAAGAGTAGAAAAGTTACTGTTTCGGAAGAGAGATAAAATAATAGCACTAATTAAAGGCCCAACACATGAAAAAGCTAGTTTAGGGTATAAAATGTACCGCTGTAAACCGTTTGACCAGGAGCAAATACTGATGATTGTCTCACTAACTTGTTTAGGATTGTTATGTTTTGGTATATGACACTGTACAATGTACAGTAAATGCTATTAGTTAATAAAGCGAAAATAAATGATCTTGTATAGCAGAAAGAGGACAGAAATGGGATATGGTAGTGACATTTCTATCATTTATTCTTTATGTCTAAAGAATGGAAGAGTTGGGACATGAGGTCATATTATATAAAGAAGCTTAGATGCAATGTATGAAAATACTGTATATCTCAGAGCGGTGGATAAATGGAATAGCCTTCCAGTACTGAGGAGATTGAACCATCCATGGGATAGGTACATGGCTATGTTGAACATACAGCATAAAAAGTCCAACAGAATAGAATGACTGGATAAGCCAGGTGGCATATTTTAAATTATTATTATAAATAATTATTTATATATATATATATATATATATATATATATATAGCTATATTATGTTCTTTATTACTAAATTAGCTCCATTATGTTCTTTATTACTGAATTAGCATAATAAAAAAGATACGGTAATAGATTGTAAGATTGCATGAGCAGGGCACTTTTATCCCTCTCAACCAGTTTGTCAGTTATTAGTAATTCATATTGTCCCCATATTATAATAGCGCTATGGAATCTGTTGGTGCGCTATAAATTAATGTAGCATTCCCAATCCAAATAGTTTATCTGTATTTGTGCAAACTTAATTGGTCTCCTTTAGCCACTGTCAATACAAAAGTACTTGGTAACCACACCACTTTCACATCACTGTCTTTTTTTTAGAATATTTTCTGTTCTTGTATATAAATATACACCCACTACGAAAATCATCCACAACAGAGTTGTATTGCTTTATGTTTTATATAGGAAACCCTTAATCGTATTTATCGCTGATAAAAATCAGATTATAAATGTATCACAAATTTAATCAAGCATCACTACACATTTCTTAGTGGTTGGTGAGTAGTCGAAGAAATTATTACTAAACACTGGTCAGTTTATCTGATGTCTTTCACCCACACGATAGTCTACTTGGCTACAGCCAACAATGGGTATTTTTAAATGTAGCCACTGTGGGTCTTCCCCACAAAAACAGTTAAATCACAATCTTTGGAACGATGAACTCCTTAAATAATTGCAGCACTACACATGTTGTCTTTGTAATTATATGTTTCTGTGGGCTACAGCACATAAGGAAGACCAATCTCCCCTTAAAGGGGGGGAGCCCTTTTCTCACCCAATCTACCACTTCAAAACCAACGAAAACAAACTATAAAGCTCTAAATATTTGTTATCCATTGATTCATTGAGAGAGACAATATTGTACCAAATTTAATTTAGAAACAAAAGAAAAACCAAAAGGTCAGAAAACGAAATTTGTTGTCCAAAATGAATGCGTCCAAAACAAATTGAAAACCTTTTCTGAAACGATTTTGCTTGCTGTGTACAAGTCTAGAACGTACGGATTCACAGGTTTCAGAAATATTTTACTAGTAGTTGAATTCAGAAAAGAATATACTGTGCTCAGCCACTGTTTTTTATTTCTTTTTTTAATCATTTTTATTTAATTTAACCCACTTCAAATTTGGCATGTCCAATTTAGTATACCAAAACATTTTGTACAATGTTATGCTTTCAAGTTTGGGAAAGGCCCTTTTCTGTTCCAGCATGACTGTGCCCAAGTGAACAAAGCAAGGTCCATAAAGACATGGTTGGATGAGTTTGGTGTGCAAGAACTTGGCTAGCCCACACAAAGCCCATTGAACACATTTGGAATGAACTGGAATGGAGATCGCAAGCAAAGCCTTATCTTCCAATGTCAGTGCCTGACAAATGCTCTACTGGATGAATGGGTGAAAATTCCCACATAAATACTTCCAAAGTTTGTGGAAAGCCTTCCCAAAAGAGTGCAAGCTGTTACAGCTTTCAAGGGGGGAACAAGTACATATTAATGTTTATGTATTTAGAATGTGATGTCATAAAATTCCCTGTTGGTGTAATGGTCAGGTGTCCCAATACTCTCAATGATTTTGTGAGTTAGTGTCAAGGCTATGCAAGTTCATATTTAACTCAGATGCCCTTACCTGTAACTTACAACATTTAAAGTCACAGAACCTTGCAAGCTATGCTTACTATACAAGGGCATACAATTGAAGTAGAGTCTGATCAGTCAAGTTAACCCTTAACACGACTGACCATTCAACTTAGAAATGTTAATAGATCCAAGAGATTTACCCTGTCACTGGAAGCGTTCCACCTATGACCAGGACAAGGTGTTAGCTGTATCCCCTAACACTTCTGGTATTCAATGTAGGATACCTATGTTAGTGGTGTGTTAACAGTTTATGACAAAGCCCTACATTGATTTTAGAGCTCCTAGAGTCAGTCAGGTGAGATCAAAGGGTCTCCTCAACAGGCTCACTGGCCTATAATTCCACTTGACTTTTAGGGTCATTGAAAGGCAATAATTGGGGAAAGAGCCCTTGAGGTTGTTTAGACCAGGGCAGCTGTCTTTTTTGTCTTGTGGCTGTTCTCTCACAATATGAATGTAATTATATTGATGCAAATCCCCAATAAAGATCTAGCTCATAAATATATTGATGTTTACATTTATTTAAACAAGGCTATTGACTAAGTTGTTATCCAAGAATGAACGGATCATGGTGTGTTGGACTGTGTCAAACAGCAGCACTGCATGGATAAAATCAGAATTGGCAATATAAATATTTAAACTGGGTTTCATTTAATTTTATCTACTTTCACTTTAAACAGAGCTTTCATTGTTGGCCCGTAAAATCTCAGTTGCTCAGTAAGATCATGTCCATTGCTGTTTTTATTCTCCCTTGACTTTCTCTCCAAAAAAATCATTGTTAGTTGTGGTCATCATTGTTAGTTTCGTTAAATCCTTTGCTCCTATTTATTAAAGGGCTAAAATTGACCTACTATAAGCAATCACGATTGTTCCTAGGTTATGAAAGAAATATGTTCCTTAAAAATCAGAAAGGCTGCTGTCTTGATATTATGCTGATATTGTGTTTAAATGTCTCCTATAATGAGGTGTCTAAATTAATGAGTAACTTAATAATATGATTCTGAAGTTTGGACATCTGGGCATAATATAGAGTGTCCTGTTGGGGTTATATGTTCTTACAGGATCCTTTAAGCCAGACCTCTGGGACCTAAAACTAGTTGCATGGTTGTTTTATAGTGCTTACACTTTGAACCTGGAGTTCCTTTTTTGCTCCTTTTCTCTGTGTCTTTGATTCTTTCTCTACTCTCCTGTTTCTGATGCTCTTCCCGTTAGCCTGTTCCTTCTCCGGACCTGCAGGATGTTTGACCATTGGCTAGTTATTCATTAATTAGATGGTTGTGGCTCTGCCTGGGGTGCTTTTGACTTCAACTTGACTTGCACCATGCCTGTACCTGACTTTGCCTACCAGCTTACCGCTTTTCTTATCCTGGCTACATTTGAGCACCTATATACTCCTAGTCCATTTGACTATAGTCCTGAGCTTGTTTGCTTCTGGCATCTGACTTTGCCTTTTCTCACTCTTCCTCTCCCTGAGGTTTGCTTTCCCTGAGTGAAGCTTCCTCCTGTACATTCCGCAAGTCTCCCAATCACTAACGGGCAGGGTGGGTGTTCGGGGGGAGGGCTGGTGATGATGGTGGTGACATGACTCCCCCCCTCTCCTATAAAGCCCCAGCTCTCTCCTGCCAGTGTTCAAATATCCTGACGCTACTCACATAGCTCACAGTCTCCCACTATCTGTGCCCTCCCCGCTATCCTGCCTGTGACCAGCCTTGTTGCCTTTGTCTCCCACCTTGCTTTCTTGTACTGGATTAACCATTTGCCTGCCGCCTGCCCTATTGATCCCTGGACTGATAACTGGATTAACCCTTTGTCTGCCGTCTGCCTTTTTGACCCTAGAACTGTTCGTACATTTGCCTAATGTCTCTCCTTCCTATTGGCCTCTGCCCTGAGTTCCTGTTCTATGCCTTTTTGTTATACTAGCATACTGGGCTCTTCTCCTGGCTAATTCCGGGTAGATTCTGACCAGGTAGATCAATTTCTTCTCTCCCTTTCTCAGGATCCACTTACCATGTATTGACACACACTCACTTTAAAACCATACCAACAATATCTCTCACTCACAGAAACACGCTAGCACCAAATACCAACAAGCACTCTAACACCATATGCTCACACATTAATACCATATACTAACACACATTATAATGCCATATAGTAATACAAACACTCTAACATCATAGGCTGACACCATAAACTAATACACATGCACACACTCATTCCCTCTAACACCATACCCTTATACATATAAACACTGTACAACACCCTACACTAAAACACTTCCATCTCTTTCCCTCTCCCATGTTAAATGCAGCTCACGCAGCTCCCTCCTCCTCCTCCTCCTTCTTACCTCTCTGTGTGAGCTGCGTGTTGCAAGCCCTGACTCTGATCCCA
Organism: Spea multiplicata; assembly: GCA_009364415.1. NCBI lineage: Eukaryota > Metazoa > Chordata > Amphibia > Anura > Pelobatidae > Spea > Spea multiplicata. The sequence goes on along the minus strand of VKOC01019417.1, from coordinate 10,702 downwards.
TCTTAGCCTAGCTAGCTGGCTAGCATGGGACAATGTGCATAAATCTGTGGACTGAACATATGTTTTTTTTCTAAGCAGTTGTTTTTTTTCAAACCATGAGTGTCCTAATCATACATTAACATAGATTTGAGTGCCCCACTAGTTGATTGCATTTTTGTACATTACACCTGCATATGAAGTTAACTTTTAGTTCATCTATTACTTTCCAGTGACTTCACCTGAATATCATGACTTTTAGCAATTAATGCTAAAGGAAGTTGAACAACAGCCCTGTGCTATCAGACAAATGTAACACTAAGAGTTATGTAAAGCAGTAAATACACTTGACAACTATCAGGAAAAACCTAAAAGTATGTAATATTGTGACTATGGTGCGTGCATTTTACAGCACCAGTTAGTGAGGACAATAACATTAAGTCTTTATTGCCCAAGCAATCAGCTTATTGCCCATAATCAGCTTATTGCACATAAATACCGTGACATATACATAATAGAAAAACATGGGTAAGTGGGTACTGGGGTATCTTTGTATCAAGAACAGAAACATTATCTGCCGTAAAGACAAACAAAAGCAATATACAGTAAATGATGTGCGTGTACCATAAAAAAATAATTAAACAATAAATGGGTGATGTGCAGTCATATTTGGGGCATCTTGACACATTTTCGGTTCCCTTTCTAGTTTTGCAAAGATCTCAAAAATGTCATCCTCCTAAAAATAGTAGCATTTTTTATGTATTATGTTTATACTTTGTGGTTATTTTTCTCTACAACAGCTCAATTATTTTATCTTTTCCCCTTTTTTGTTGTCACATAAACCAAACTTAAAAAAAACCCTCCCATGACATCTAGCCTTCTGCTTGTTTCATCAAGCGCTGGAAGATGTCCCAGCTGGTCCAAGCAGCACTTAAAAATGCTCGGGTTTCTGTCAAATTGTTTTCTCAGCTATGTTTTGATTCTACTTTTTACTTGGCCTTCTGTTTCCTTTGCCTTTTTTCAGAAAATCAACATTCATCCCCCATCTTCACTGTCTAAAGAGAAAAAAAAAGGGGGACTATTCTATTTTGTTCCTGGGTCATTGTGTGAGGGATCAGTGATTTTATTTGAATCACTTTCAAGGAGGGAGAGTGCAGATTGGAATTTCTGATTTGATGGACTGTGTGTGTGGTTAAGCCAGTGACCAGAAAACAATGAACAGCTGTCAGATATCATCCCATATAAGAATATTGCCTCAACAGCCCTGACACTCAAAGTTTATTGTCCTTGTGCATTTGGAAGAAATAAAAATTGTTGGTGTGTGTTCCTTAAGTTACTGCACCCGTGGGAACTAATATTATACAGAACCACCACTGGATGTCCCTCACACCCAGGCAGCTAAAGAAATCCAGTTAAAAAAAAAAGACAAAATGAAGGGTTTTACAAAGAAAAGATTTTTCGCAGCGTTTCTCAGGCATATATATATCATTTTCTCAGCGGGGAAGAGAGAGTGTTTTAGAAAAGAATAATCACTTATTTTATGCAATGTCTCCATTTTGTGACTTGGTCTCCCCCAACAAAAAAGTGTCTTATTTGTTAGTATTTTAGACATCTCTTATGGTTGCATATAAGAGATATCTCACCAGGATCAGGCTACCTGTAGACTAATATGTAGTGGGCAAAATCCAATGAAAAGTCCACAAGGCACGAAGAAGAGTGATAATGTGGGTCCCCAATGCATAGACATTTACACAACTAACACATTACACAACTAACAGGGCAGAGATACTATACTCAGCTGTTTAATCAAGACCAGCGTGTCTGGTTTAGATTGCCTTGGACAGCAGTCCCATAATCAGGGGACACATCCAGCATCCTGGACAATACGTCCCAAGGGTAAAAGGCTGTCCCTAAATGATGAACTGCACGATTAAAGGGGAGAATGAGGCACATAAGCTCTTTAACTTAATTTTACACAGTACTGTGGTGAAGGCTGACCTAGTATGTTGGAATAATATGTAGCATGCAGACACAAAGTCTATTTCCTTTGCACATTCTTAGCTTGAAGAAAAGTTTGACCTATGGGGTCTGCTGGGGTGGAATGTAGTGGGATCCTGAGGATTATGGGATCTTTTCCAAGATTGAGGAGAGCTCACCCCCCCCAGGAAAGATAAAGTATAAATCTCTGGCCCCAGAAGTCAGGGTGAGTGTTGTGGCATAGTCCTTATGAAATGTGGGCATTTTAGGGACAGACCTGCCATATAATTAAACTATGATAAAAATGATAGGGTTGGTTTGAAAAAAGTGCACTGACAGAAGCTAAGAGACAGTCATTCTAAGAGCAGTATCTGGGTGCTTTCACATATGCTTCTTTAAGGCATACTGCCATAAATGATCATGAAAAGTAGTAGCTACAAACACACATATACTTGCCCTTTGGATTACTCTATGTTTCACGTAATCAGTCTATGGATCACATCACTCCATACATGATCAGCTGGCCAATCTCACACTGGCTTACACAGCAGTAGTAGTAATGACAGCAATAAAAAATAGGGATTTGCCAAACACTTCAAGATTTGAAACAAAGGCCATAAATGAAGTCCACTTAGTTAAACAGAAAAATTGTTGATTAAGATGATGAATTAAATGTTGGTTTCACTGACTTTTCTGATTTAGTGCTTAAAAATATTAAAATCACTATTTATACAGCACCTAATATATATCTGACCTGATCTAATATATAGATCTGAATTACGTTTCTGTATCTTGACATACAGCGTTTACAGTGAGATATTAGAACTACAATGATTATGTAATAGGTGTATGTAGCCATTTGCCAGGCTATAATTCATTCCTTGAATTGCTATAAATGGCATCACAAGAGGCTGTTTGCTTATTTTGCTTATCTCACACTCTTCATAATAAGCTTCCTGGCATGCAGATTTCTAGAAAAAGGTCAACTTCCTGCTCTCTCTGCTCATACGCAGAAATAAGCTGCCATGGGGCCAAATGCTAATTAAACATAATAAATAATTGCTAAAAAATAGATTTAGATTCGGATTAGAAACGATTGCTACAAATCTGTTTTAATGTGCAGATTACTCAATAATAGAATAGGTTACAGAAGAAGAGAAAACCATAATAATATAAATAGAACCGTTTTGTTTTTATCCACCTGTTGTTTCCCTTGAATTATGTATCGCCTTCCAACTGATTTCTCAGTGGTGGACATTCAACAATAATGTGGCACATTTAGAAGTAATTACACTAACAAGTACTAGAAAAACAGTTGCCAGCAACCAGATTATATGTAAGAAAATAATTTCTTTTTACGTGTAAAAGCAAAACTAATGCTTTTAACCCCTTAATGACAAAGGCCGTACATGTACCGGCTCAAAATGCATTATTCTCAATGGGTTTAGGGACTTAGGGTTAAAGGCAACATTTTGATGAAATCATACATATACTGTACATTGAGGTTGCCAAACATGCATAAGTAAAGCTATATAACAGGGAGAAAAGACATGCGCAAGAATGCGTACACAATTTGCTGTGCTGCATAAAAAAACTATCCTTTATAGGTGATTAATATTTAGTGTTGGGCAAAGATGTTTTTGAAATAGTCATGTCATAAAGAAATAATATACTGCAATAGATGAAATCTGCATTTATTTATTTTTCATTCAGGGGAGGAAAGAAGGACTTGAGTTCCACAGGGACTGTCCCTTCCACCGCGAGTCACCTTGGTAGTATGTAAACTAGTATAGGGAACACGTGGAGTGACTGGAGTATTTATATATATATACTATATGAACAAAAGTATTGGGACACCTGACTATGACATCAACAGGGACTTTTATGACATCACATTCTAAATATATAGACATTAATATGTAGTTGGTCCCCCCTTTACAGCTAAACCAGCCTCCACTGTTTTGGGGAGGCTTTCCACATGATTTTGTGAGGTCATGCTGGATGAGAAGGCCTAGCTCGCAAACTCCATTCCAGTTCTTCCCAAAGGTGTTTGATGGGTTTGAGGTCAGGGCTCTGTGAGGGCTAGTCAAGTTCTTCCACGATAGACTCATCCAATCGTGTTCTTATGGACCTTGTTTTGTGCACTGTGGCACAGTCATGTTGGAGTAGAAAAGGGACTTCCCAAGATTGTTCCCACAAAGTTGGAAGCATAGCATTGTGCACAATTTCTTGGTATGCTGAAGCATTAAGGTTTCACTTTACTGGAAGTAAAGAGCCTAGTCCAACTGCCGCATACCATTATCCCTCCTCCACCAAACTTTACAGTTCCCACAATGCAGTCAGACAGTTAATGTTTTCCTGGCATCCACCAAACCCAGACTCGCCTATCAGACTGCCAAACAGAGCAGTGTGATTTGTCACTCCACAGAACACGTTTCCACTGCTCCAGAGTCCAGTGACAGCGTGCTTTATAGTGCCTGGCATTGTACTTGGTGATGTGAGGCTTGCATGCAGCTGCTTGGCTATGGAAAAAAATTCCATGAAGCTCCCACCGCAGTTTTTGTGCAGATATTAATGCCGGTGAAAGTGTGGAACTCTTCAGCTATGGAATCAGCAGAGTGTTGGCAACTTTTATGCACCATGCCTCTCAGCGCTCTTTTACCCCCGCGCTGCTGCTTCTAAACGCTTCCACTTTCCAAAATTACCACTGTGCAACAGTGCAATATCTAGCAGGGATGAAATTTCATGAACTGAGCTAATGCAAAGGTGGCATCCTATCACAGTACCAGCCTTGAATTCACTGAGCTAACCTATTTTATTTCCACAAATGTTTGTAAATGCAAACTGCATGGCTAGATGCTTGATTTTATACACCTGTGCCAATGGGTCTCATTGAAACACCTGAATTCAATAATTAAGAGGTTGTCCATATAAATGTTTATGGGGTTATTTTGGTAGTATTAAACACAGATAAAGAAGATATATGAACAATTTTCACAGTCTAATTAAGTATAATACTGATATATATTACTGATTATATAGATATAATATTGTTATTTGGATTACATGTTTAAAAAGATGAAGCTGGGAATGTACAGGATGGGGATCAAGTCACTAGTTTTCAAATGTTCTTATTAGCTCCATGCTGAGAGCAGATCGCTCTAAAAACAGAAACACTGTGGCACACATTAATCACTTTATAAATCACACATTTCTCCCTGCAAAAAAATGTCCTTACTTTTGGTTCGGACAGATAGATAGCTTATAAGCATACCTCCCAAGTGACCCTCTTTAAGGGGGACAGTCCTTCTTTTGGCCCTAAATCCCACTGTCCTTATTTCCACCCATGATTTTCTTTTTTTTTTCTATTATCGCAAAATGTTTGCCATGCATGAGGTATCACAGTGTCCTACAGCCCTAAAACTTACAAGAATAGAAAGTGTCGGTAGGTATGCTTATGCTTTTCATTGTTTTCATTTTCACCCTCTGGGTTAACCATTGGGAAATGGCTTTAATGTAGTTAGATTTATGTGACACCCTAACAGTTTACATCTTTACTTAGGAAACCCATATATGTTTTATACAAAACAAAATAAGCTAAATATAAATGAAGCTAAAAAAAGAAAGAAAACCAGTAATTATGCAGTTGATTGTTCACCAGTGGATCCTATTTTATAGGCATTCCCATTCATCGTCCTTCATCCACTGTATATATGTACAGTGTTACTGTTTGTTAGCATAAGATGTTAGCATGTGTCTGTTACTGTATGGTGTTAGAGTGTCTAAATGTATGTTAGGGTATGGCAAGGCTTGACAAACCCCTTGTGAGAGGAAAATAAAACATCCTGCCTTAGCCAACTATCATGCCCAGACGTGCCCAGAATCTTGGTACAGTTACACAACAGCACCAGGTAATACGCCCATCACTTGGATGGGTCCTAAACTCAAGGGCATGTACCACTGAGGGAGATTTAAAGCTTGTCAGTTTATTGAACTCACACACTTTTAACTACTCAGGCCAGATAGTGGTCATAAATTGCTGGAGCACAGGGGTGGTGCATGTGATCGATTGTGTCTGTGAAAAACGCTATGTTGGGAAGACATTTAAGGAATTTAGACTAAGAGTACTTGAACATGTTAATTCGGTCAGATATACCATGGGGAATACTCCAATTTCCTGCCATGTTCAGCTAGATTACAATGACAGACCATCTTGAGGATTACAGCAATTAAACCAGCAAGTCAAACCATCACCTTGGAAGGGTGACTTCAGTGCAACGCTACTCAGGAGACAATGTTTTTGGATATATCGGTTACAAACACTCGCCCCCAAAGAATGAAATTAGGGTTTTTCATGTATTATTATTTCCCCCCACATACCCACTGATCAAATTATTCTATGTATCTTGATCCAGAGGACCCCTTTTCCCCCTATAATTGAAAATAGTGGCATCTTTAAATTGATGTGAAAAATATTGATATATATTGTATGGCACTCAGGGGTTAATAGTGACTCTATAACAATAACTCAAGTTGTGAATTAAATAAGACTTGGGTCTTTTTATAAGAAGAGATAATAGCAACATAAAAAAAGTAAGTGGTATCAAATCTTTGAAGTATACTCCTCTCGTAGAACTGCGATTACTATGCAGATATGACATACCAATCAATGCCCAGAGCTGTGTGGGGAACTTAGTGCGAGTATCTTAGGATCCGTTTCGGACAGACCACGCTCACTTCCCCTGATGATACAGTAGATTGATCTGTTAGCAACAGATCATTATAGCTTTTCTATGTGAGATGTAGCGGACCAGTAATTTGGCTAGGAGGTTAGGCAGGGATTAGAATGTTGGTCTCTCCTCTCCCCCCGGTTATGTCCTTAAAGGCATAGTGTCAAGCTACATTTAGTCAGGGCTATACCGAAGTTAGAGTAAGGAAATTGGAGAAGACCATTTTGACTGCTACCAACAACATCTCAGGGACTGGCAGTAATTTAGCAATGTAATTAGCAATGATCTAATAAGGCTATCAAACATTTTATTTATTTTTGTGCTACATTAATTATTTGATTATTTTAATGGGATATATATATTATAAGTTAAGGTTTATGATTCTTTTATGTTTTTATGTTTCTTTTTAAAGATTTTCGTTATTTTTTAACCTTATTTTTGTTGTAAGGAGGGGTTTTAAAATAGGGGAGGCACCAGTGACATCATAGTTTCTGATCTCTGCATGGTATCAGGGTTCAGGCAGTTTATGCCGGCTCCTAATAGGGCTGTATTTTCCTTCTGCGCTGCCCACACGACCATACACCACTTTGCACCACCATCGTTACTGGGGCACTCCACCTTTTAAGTCTACATGGTTCCAGGAGAAGATTAACTACATAGGCTTGGAACTTTTGGTGAGATTGGTGACTGAGCAGTGGCGTTGCGAAAGGAAATGACTCCCTGTTATTTGACGGGGGACTACTCAACCTGGAACTGCTGTCCTAGATCTAGTAGGCCTATGTCCTAATTTACCACTTTTGTACCTCAAAACAGAATCTGTTAAATTGACATCAAGCTACGACTGGAATTTCTTTCTTTACCGAAAACCGGTCTATGATAATAGCAGGGGATGTACGAGAGGGGCAATAGAGGGCCATAAACCACCCAGGTTCGCTCAGTGTTTTTTTAGGATCACCAAGGGCTCACTGTTGTTCTATAGGTAAATATGTTTCCTTTGGATTCATTTCAAGGTGGGTTGCAAGGCGGACACTGATGTCCATCAATAGCAACCCCTGCTAAGTTGTCCCTAAAAGGAACATTTGTTTTCGAGCTATTATGGCAATGTTGTATGTTTCAGATATTTCCTTATGTATTGTTTTGATGTGGGTGATATTTTACAAATAATAAATTCACTATTTGTTCTTAACAACAATTTTGGCTTAGATTTAATGCAATCTGTTTTAAGTACATTGTTTGCTTCCTTCAGATTTAGCGAAGTACCATATTTATAGCCAATTTGTTGCTTTCTGTTTTACCGATTTTCTTGACCTGTTTTCTTTTTCTGCAATGAAATAAAACAATCCTGCTAAACAAACCACTTTGTGAAATCACAGATGTACAATATCAACATATTCATGCTATTATGTGACATCATTTCTAAATATCTCTATTTTCTTAATCCAGCGATCCAGGTCAGAAGGGCCCTTTTCTGAACTATTTTGAACCGTTACGAGGAGACAGGGGCGTATCAAGAGTCACATGACATCTCGTGAACCCGCGGTGAAACAGAGGGTTACCGGAGAGGTAAGCACAGGCAGGACGGAAGTGGCATGTATATATATATATATTATATATATATATATATATATATATACACACCGCATTGCAGGGGTGTCCAAGCTGCAGTGGGCCACTGCATCATATATGTATGTGTGCGTGGGCCGCACTTATTTTTCACTGAGAGAAAATATGGCGTTTTAGCTTTAGAATGCATATTAATACAGGGTTAATTTGGCAAAATGCCGAAACAAACCCACCAAAAATAATCATCCGCAGGGGCCCTGCCACTTCCCTCTGTGTTGCTCAGAAGCGCCTCTTGCTCCGTCGAGGGGACGCAGGAACCCAGCAAAGTCACGTGAATGCGCGTCACCTCACGTGACTCCGCTCCGTTCCTGTTCCCCTGGGCAGGTCAAGAGAAGTTCAAACAGACTGCGCACAACGCAGATGGAGACAGAAACCCCTGCGCAAGTCTGCAAGCGGCACCGGAAGATCTGCAGTTCAGGTAAGGGTGGGGAAGGGTGTATGAATAAGTATACGTGAATGAGGGAATGAATGTTTGTGATGAATAAATATGCATGTAATAGCATGGATGTGTAAGTGGGAGGGCAGGGCACAGGGAGGCTGTAGGGTATGTGCATGTATTGGCTGCTGGTGCATGATAGGAGTCTCATTACTATGTTAAATATATATGATTGCTAACAGCAATCACACTACTATCATGCCCAGGGATACCCAGATTCCAGCATGTACTGGCTGACTTGGCATGCTAGGAGTGTGATTGCTGACAGCAATCACACTTCTAAGATGCCCAGGATCCAGCATGTACTAGCTGCCTGGGCATGATGGGAGTGTGATTGCTGTTAGTAATCATATAAATTTAATATAGCAATGACACTCCTATCATGCACAAGCAGCCACAGTAGCAAAAGCTAGCAGAAATTACACTTCATGTCCATTGTTAATACTTAAATTTTTTTTCCTGCTCTACTCCGATGTGATGACCCTCTCCTGTGGGCCGCCCCCCTCGAACGCCACGTGTTCAAAGCTGCACAACGGCTGCTTTTAACTTCACAGCCAGGCAGCCCCTTTGAATGTGGTCAGTCTGGTCCTGCTCACTCAAGCGGACCGCACCTTGAAGTCCGGGGCGGCGCATTTGGCCCGCGGACCGCACGTTGGACACCCCTGCTATATCGGCTCGATTATAGGCTGCAACCGATTATAGGCCGCGCCCTTAAAGTTTGGTGCTATTTTAAAGAAAAAAATATAATTTTTGGTATCTATTATGCAGTTAGTCAGCATATGTTATATATAAAAACAAAAATTTGGAAAATCAATAGCCATTTTAAGGTCCTCCTCCCTTAATTCATAATGCACCTTGCTTATAGATACGCCACTCTGCCCCCCCTGATATGCAACTCTGTCCTCTAGATATGCTTTATAACCCCTGATATGCCACTCTGCCCCCCAGATATGCTTTATAACCCCTAATATGTGTTTCTGCCCACTGATATGCTTTATAACCCCTGATATGCCACTCTGCCCCCAAATATGCTTTATAACCCCTGATATGCCACTCTGCACTCTGTTAGGGAGATCACAATCCCCCTCACTTCAGACCTTGGCTTCCTGCTCCCTAATCACTACGCGCCGTAGCAGAGCGCATAATTATGAGGGAGCACTAAAGCAGAGGCCTGGAGTCACAGACCTCACACTCCCATTACAGGATGAAGGCTAGAAGGTGATGGAGGATGATGAAGGAAGATGAGAAAAGTAAGAGATGGTGTCAGGGCACAGGTAATCAGGTTGGGTAGGAGCCTCATTGTAGGGGATACCTGGGGTTCTGTCTGCACACGGCGATGCATGGTAACCGAAGGATAAGATAGACAGGCATAAAGGAATACACCACAGGCAGAATTTCAGAATGCTATGTATTATATATTATGGCAGGACAAGCAAATACAGGTTAAACAGTCTCTTAGCAAGAAAACGTATGTATGGCAGGAAGCCCACTGGAGGGGCGCACGGCAGGAAGCCCACTGGAGGGGCGCACGGCAGGAAGCCCACTGGACAGGGCACAAGGCAGGACGCTCACTGGAAAGGGCACAAGGCCGGACGCTAACTGGACAGGGCATAAGGCAAGAAGCCCACTTGGCAGGGCTGAAGGTAGGAAGCCCACTTGGCAGGGCACAAGATAGGAAGCCCACTTGGAAGGGCATAAGGTAGGAAGCCCACTTGGAAGGGCACAAGGTAGGAAGCCCACTGGCAGGGCTGAAGGTAAGAAGCCCACTTGGCAGGGCTGAAGGTAGGAAGCCTGCTTGGAGGGGCACAAGGTAGGAAGCCCACTTGGAAGGGCACAAGGTAGGAAGCCTACTTGGAAGGGCACAAGGTAGGAACAATACAGGATCAGGTACACAGGAAGCCAGGAACAAGTCAGGATCAGGTACACAGGCAGCCAGGAACAAGTCAGGATCAGGTACACA
>VKOC01019414.1:0-16914 GCA_009364415.1 Spea multiplicata | reverse complement strand
TTCTTGTGCTTCTACAAGCCTCAAATAGTAAGCCAGTATCACAACCTCATGCTGACGAGTCCCATTAAGGACAAAACAGCTGTCCATGAGTAGTGATCTGGCTACTGCACCTCTTAACCTGGGTTCTGTCTAAAGGCTGTCTTGCCATAACTTTTGTTTTATATTTATATAATATATATACAAAAAAGTCCTGCAATTAGCGCTATATCTTCACAAAACTTGTCACATGGAAAGAGTTAAAATAAATGCCCATGGGGTGCCTAGTGTCAGGAACAGACCCAGAGCGCCCAAAGATTGTGTTCAGGAGTTATCATGCAGTAGCGGAGTTGGACAGGGCCTGGTGCAGGGCGACTGCAGTCACCCGCGTGGGCATCTAGGGTTGTGCGGCCACATACCAGGGCCCTGACATAGCAGCTGATGGTGTCCAGAACAAAGCAGAACTTGGACATATCCGGCAGGCACTCTGGAGCATAGCACTAGAATCGTGTGCAGGATGCTGCAGGCGGGGAGTATGGAAGCTAAGCAGAGTAAAGCTGAAACATAGCGAGCAAGGGGGACAGAACGAGCAAGGGACAGGGAGACCGAGCAAGAAACATAGCCAGACAATACATACATGATACAGAGCACAACAAAGGACAGGAAACAAGGCAAGGAACACAAGGGATGGAGTGAGGAGCCGGAATCCTCGGACACTTCTCCTTTAAGCAACGATAGGACATCTTAACTGGGACATGGGGAGAGGAACCGAAATCCTCAAATGATTCAGGGAAAGGAGGGCAAAGGTACATAAGAGATAGAAAAACATGAATACAGGAACTAGCCTAGGACTATGTGATAATAATTGGAGATTCCGTCACAGCATATGCTCATGGTATGCTTAGCCCACCACTACATCAAAGTACTCCAATATTTGGTGGGTCCTAATGCTAAACCGTGCCTATTGAATCACTAATAAGCTGAAACTAAACATTGAATCTAAACACAGAACCAGGAAGGACTGCAGACTGAGACAAACATAACAAACTGGTGGGGCACATCTTATAAAGAAAACAGAGTTGAAGCAAAGAGCAAAACTGGAATCAATGAATCAGAAGCACAGAACAGACCATATGGAAATCCAGGAATTGATTACAGCAAAGGAGAAACTCTAGCGAGACAGGGGGAAACTCTAGCTAGATGGGGGGAACAAGAAAGAAGCAGCTCCGCAGCCTGAATGGCGCCAGACAACTAGTTTTAAAAAATGTATGATTTGATGGGGTAGATTGAGTTGGCTTTAAAGATGTCCCAAATATGGGACATGGGCCTAAAAATGCACACCTCACAAAGGTGGCCTTTTTCCTCCCAAATAACCCAACAAACTAATGCATGGGGGTATCACTGTACTTGGGAGATATTACTGAACACACATTGAGGGTTTTTTTGACAGGGACATATAGCAGGAGCGGTAAATTCATACCTGAATTAAAATGCGTGTGGAAAAAAACACACATGAAATAATGTAACAAAGGCTGGTGGTAAAATGTGCGCATGAAAAAGGTAAAATACCAGCATTTTAAATTCCCAGGGGTGTATATTTTTCAAAAATATATGGTTTGATGGGTTCAAAGATACCCCAAATAGGATATGTGGGCAGAATTTTGAACATGTCAAAATTCCAATTTGAAAAATGCACACCTCCCAAGTGTGGCCTTTTAGTGCCTGAACAGCCTAATAAACACATGCATGTGGGGTATCACTGTGCTCAGGGGATGTTGCGGAACACATTGGGGTGTTGTTTGACAGTGACATATACCATGAGTGGTAAATTCATAGCTAAAGCACAATGTGTGTGAAAAAAAACACTACCATAACGTTTGACAAAGGCTGATGGTAGAATTAGTGAATGGAAAGGATTAAAATGCCAGCATTTAAAATACCCTGGGGTGTATTTTAATTGCATTGGCCAGCATTCAAAGATGTACCAAATACCACATAGGGCAGAATGACCAGATTTGGGGAATTTGGGGATTTGAAATATCAAAACGCTACTGGTAATTGTTGCCCAATAACTTGCAGAAAAAAACATAAAAACATTGGGTATTTCTAAACCCAGGAAAAATAGTAGAATCTATTTTAGCGGAAAATCACCATATTTTATCTTTTTTTATGGTAAATTAGATATGATAAAAATAATGGTATCTAAAGAAAGCCCTGCTTGTCCTGAAAAAATAGAAAACAATTACAGCTAAACAGCAACACTGGAAAATGTTAAGAGCCTTTGTCCCAAAGTGTACTACGAGTAAGAAACAGTCTTGTCATTAAGGGGTTAAGCAAGCATGGGATAGGCGTAAGGCTAAGCTAGATATAGGATAAGGACAGGCACTAAGGAAAGTATTCTGAGGTTTGTCAGACAGGATGGACTGAATGGTTCTTATCTGCCGTCACTTTCTATGTTTCTATCTCGTGTATAGCAACTAGTTAATTACACACAGACATACCTGACTCCCTTATAAATGGTGTCAGTTTACCCCCCCTACTGTTTTTGATTTAATGATCTACTTGTTTATTCTGTGTGAAGCAATTGTGGGTATTATATCTGATAAAACAACTGGATTTTTTAGTGATCAGCATCTTCTCTTACACTTCTCATAAAACAGCTGAACCTGAATTCTATCTTTATTGCAGCTTTTAGAACCAATATGCCACCAGCTCTTTGAGCTCTACCGTAGCTCTGAAGTACGACTAAAGAGATTTACAATGCAGTTCCTGCCAGCGCTTATTTGCATTTACTTGTGTCACACTTCCAGCCGTGACCGACAAAGCAATGGGTGCATTGAAGCTCTCCTACTAGGCATTTACAACCTGGTAAGCGTATGCCAGTTCTAGTCATCTATGTACACCCTGTCCAGCGTATAAACCATCTAACATATTACTAAGTTTGTTATCCACTTCTCTTGTTTTAATTACTTTCAGTTCAGTTTTAAACATAAAAAGTTAAATCCTTTGATGTTTGTTAGAAAAATCTCAAAAAAATGTTCCTGTGGAAGAAGCCAGTAACTATACAAGCAGACTTTAGCCTGAACCAGACAATAATGGTGGGTAGCTGTAAAAAATAGTTTTTGTCCAAACTGTCATCCTAGCTACCAGTAGAATGCCCATTTGTAAGAGATCAAGGGGTACAAAAATATATTTAAGTAATAATTTAGGTCTCTTTCAATCACAGGAGATTGCTGACAAAGACGGAAATAATAAGGTTTTATCTTTCACCATACCTTCATTATCCAAGCCCTCTGTATATCATGAGGTAAGTAGCTCAGCCAAGGGACGTACACTACCTGTATACAGTACATACCGTATTTATCGGCGTATAACACGCACTGGTGTATAACACGCACCCCCATTTTAACAAGGAAATTTGAGTAAGAAAAAATAAATTTAAACTTGGAAGCTATGAACTTAATGTTGGAATAATATTTATTACATTATAACATTTATACCACTTATAAGGCAAATATAAAAGAAAAAGCACCTCTTTGAACAAAAAAACTGAAAAAAAACTCCATCAGAATCACTGCTATCTGGGAAACCACACACACACAGTAAGACACACACACACACATACACAAAGACACACATACTCAGACACACATACAAAAGACACACACTCAGACACACACACTCAGACACACACACACTCAGACACACACACATTCAGACACACACACTGCCAGACACACACACAGACACAGACACAACACACTCAGACACACACATTCAGAGACACACACACCTCAGAGAGACACTACAAACACACTCAGAGACACAAACACACTCAGACCACACACACACTCAGAGACACATACAAACACACTCAGAGACACACACACTCAGACACACACACACTAATTTTATATATTACTCCCTACCGTTTGGGAGATCTGGTGGTTTAACGTTTTGTGCTGATGCCGGGGCCGGAGTGACTTCATCACCCAGCTCCCGGCATCAGAGAGGGCGCGCGAGAGAGCTGTGCAGGGGAAGATTGTGCAGCTCTAGCATTTAGAACTTGAAATGGACAGAATGAACCTTCTCCCGCAGCCGCGCCGGCCGGCGTCCTACGAAGGTGGTCTCCGGTACAGTCTCTGGTACAGTCCAAAAGCTTTATCGGCGTATAACACGCAGGTAGGGTTTCTGCTTCATATTTTAGTTAAAAAAGTGCGTGTTATACGCCGATAAATACGGTATATATACAGTATGTTAAAAGGTAAAACTTGCTGTTCAAAGGATGATTCTCATTGAATCATTTTGAAGTCATGCCTGAATTCTTGTGTTTGGTAAAAAGTATTCCTTTACTGGCTAATTGAAATTGCAATCTTCCAACATTACTTAGCTATATTATACACTTCAAATTGGAGTTGCTCATTCATTTATACAGCATCAGAATTGATCAGAATTGAAGATGTTGATGTATATATGTTTTTTTTATTCACATGTATTATTCTTTTGTATTATCTATAAATGTTTTTTGTTTGTTTTTCAAATTATGTCTATATAAATTCATCCACTTTCCTCAGATATGGATAGTTTCTCCTATATTATGATAGTGGACATCCATGATGGGATACACCACCAGTCATTTGATTGTGTTTCTTTAAGCTTTAAAAGTTAATTAGGTAGAATAAGACATATAATTCATCAGGTACATCCATTTTACAACCCCATATAAGTTTATCTAAAAGGAGACAAAAACCTCCAACAAGACAGGAATGTCATCTCAAAATAAATTCCTTCTCGACTCCAAGGCAGTTGGATCAACATTCTTGTTTATGAACTCTAGGTCGAGGCATTACAGCAACAGCGTTTGGGTGCAGAAAACGAACGTACATCACTTTCTGCACCCGTTTAAAGTCATGACAGTCCTGGCACGTCAATTGTCACTAACCGGATGTTAGTGCATGACGTGCCAGGTGTCATTAAGGGGTTAAACAGTTAAATTTGAGTATTTAATTTAGCCTCCCATATTTTTCTCTCCCTCTGAGTTTTTAACAGTCCCATTAATACAGCCAGTCTGATGTCTCTGATACTGTGTCCATTTTGGCAAAAATGTTCTCCCACTGGTGTCTCTGCTCTCTTGTTGTTGATGTTGAATCTGTGTGAATTAAACCTTTTATGCAAATGCTGGCCCGTTTCACCCACATAGAGGGCTGTTGGATACTTTGCACATATAATAAGGTATACCACATTAGAAGATTTGCAGGAGAAGGCACCATTGATCTCATGGTGTGTATTTGAATTTGGTATAGGCACCATGTCCACAGTATGGATGTGTGTGCATGTTTTACACCTTCCTTGTAGGCAGGGGAAGTGCAATTTTTGTGTGGTCTTTTTCAGGGCACTCCTGGTTATCAGTTGTTTAAGAGTGGGGGGCTGTCTGAAGGAAAGTAGGGGAGGCTGTGGAAAAATTCCCTGAGTCTGTCATCGGTGTGTAGTGCTGCTTGAATTCTTTAGATATATTGCGTAGAGCTTCTACTTGGGGGTGGTAAGTGGCACACGGGTTCCAGTATGATGTTCTTTGTACTTTAGTATTTTTTTTCTGGGAATGTTGGTGGCTTTCTGTATCTGGTCGTCAATTATCCTGGCATTGTAGCCCTGGTTCAAAGTCTCCCCAACAGAGGCAAAATCATATTTTTTTCCCGCAAATTGATGCCACTTTTTATACATGACAATACTTTACTGACATTGCACATTGTTGCCTAGTTTGTTGTCTATAAGTATTACCAAATCCTTCTCATTTGTTGTTATCCCCAATTCACTACAATGTAAGTTGCTTGTGCATTCCTTACCCCAAGGTGCATAACTTTGCATTTATCTTAATCCCTCTACAGTAAATTAATATATATATAATATTTTAATATATTGCTCACATATTACTTTACAGAGTTTTGTGTCATCTGCAAACACGGAAACATGACTTTCAATGCCTATTTCAAGATCATTTCTAAATATGTTGAATAATATTGGTCCCAGAAAAGAACCCTGGTGTTGTGTTAGTTGGCAAATCTCAGGAGAAATAATGTAGCTCAATCTTTAATCACATTACATGGAGCAAAATGTACCAATAAAAAAGAAAGAAAATCAGGGCCAACGGCCCAACAACACAGCCTTCCAGGGAAAAGACCACATGACACACCATACCACCCAAGAGCGGCACCAGCTACATCCTCAAAGGCAGCTGTAGAGCAGAATCACATTGTTGGAGACACAAGAGTTGCTTGCGAATAACGCTTTTTTTTTGCAGTGAGTAACCCTTTTGTGGACACGGAGGACTCTTACATAACTTACATAGACTTCAACACTGCTCACTATGTTGATATTTTTATTCTCCATGTCTGTACCCAACAGAGACCACTTAGTACGTTTGGATATGCTATATATATAGATGCCCCCCAAACACTACCACACAATGTTAGACCTATGCCTAAAAATCTACAACTCTCCCCTATACCCTAGTTCAGGGGCATCACTGTGCGACCAGTGTCTTTTTAACCACCATGGGGAAGCAGGAACCCAGCGGAGTCACGTGAATTTACGTCATGTCACATGGCTCTGATCCATTCCTGCTTCCCCTGTGCAGTACAAGAGAATTTGCTTGTACAGAGTGTAAACAACGCAGAGGGAAGCAGGGGCCCCTGTGGATGTCTGCCAGGCGCACCAAGAGAACTGCAGTGCGGGTAAGGGGGTGGGGGAGGTTGTACGAACGAGTATGCGTGATTGAGGAAATGAATGAGTATCTGGGGATGAATGAGTATCTGAATGTGTGACTGAGTATTTGTAAATAAGTGAATTAATGTTTGTGAATTAGTAAATGAATGAATGTGTGATAGCATGGATGTGTCTGCAATTTTTAACTTAATTTCTTCTAGCTTAACATTTAGGTCTTTTATGTTATCATGGGCTTTTTTGTTTTTGAAATCCAAATTTTCAAAAATCAAATCAGATTTAGTTAGCCTTTCATTTGTGGAGTGAAAATCTTGCTTCATATCTTGAAAGTGATTTTTTAATTCAGCTTTTATTTTAATTAAATTGTGCATCCAAATGTTTTTGCATTTCCATGTGTGTAATTGAGCCTTCTACTTTTACTGTAGGGCTTCTAAGATGTGTTGTAGTTATGTCTTTGTCTGTTTCACTGGATGCATTTATGCTGTGGCCTGGGGATTTATCCTGTATGCCCATTTTTTTTAAGTTTTCTTATCTTTTCCAGGTGCTACTTTTTTTTGGAACTTTCTTTGCTTTCCATGCTCCTTTTAAGTGCCACAGAAATAAAATTCTGCAAAGTCTATAAATATATAATAAATAGGACGAGGAGAGAAAAGATAATGTTCTGCTGGAACTATAATATGTAATAAATAAATAAAGAGCTGGAAGTAAAATTATCTTCTCATCAGTCAGGAAAGCTCAGTATTGCAGACAAAGTTTTTGAGAGATGACAAAGTATTTAATAATATTTTATCAGTATTTCGGCCGACTTACGTGCCTCTTAACATCATTATCTCCCGGCGAGTCTCCCAAGCTTAAAAAGCCTTCTATCTTTGGTAGGGAATAGAACGCTCGCTAATGCTTTCATTGCTCGCTATCACACGGGACGCTCCGCCTACCCAGCGTCCCATGGCATGACACCCTGTCTCTACGGCCCCATATTTAATGCTCAAGGTGAAAAATATTCTCTGTGGGACTTTTCCTTTAACCCCTTGTTGACAATTGACATGACAGCCATGATGTCAAGGAATTCAGCAACACTCAAAAATGCACGCATTACTCTCCAGAGCGCCACCGTGCGCTGATTGTTTGCTATAAAATAATTTAAGAGGCGATAAACGTTTATTAAATTAGTAAAATAAACTTAAAAAGTTAAAAAATAAATAATAATGTGGTAACATCTCCAGTGATGTCATGATCAGAAGAAGCACCCAGTTCCAACAAAATGGAAAAATACCAAATATAGGTATAAATTTTAGTTTTATGAGTGCTAAAATAGCAAAAATGCTGGCATGAAAAGTTACAATGCTTACGTTTAAAATACCCATGAGGTTACAAAAATGTATGATTTGATGGGGTAAATCGAATTTGCCGGGTTCAAACACAAATAGGATGTGGGCACAGACTGACCAAATGTCTAAATTCCTCCCAAAAATATGCACGTTTTACTCAGGACATGTTGCTGAACACATATTAGGATATTGTATGGCAGTGACACATACCAGGAGCTATAATGGAGGAGCTCAGAATGTGTGTGAAAAAAACAAACACAAAATAAAACTACTGCAAACTTTGACAAATGCTGGTGGTAACGTGTGCATGGAAAGAGTTAAAATGCCAGCATTTGAAATACGCTATGGTGTCTAGTTTTTAAAAATATATTATTTGATGGGGTAAATTGAATTGGCGGGCTTCAAAGATGTCTGAAATAGGACATGGGGCAGAATTTTCAACATGACAGTGACATATACCAGAAACTGTAAATTCATACCCAACTTACAATGTGTGTGAAAAAAACAATACTCAAATAAATTACTACCACAACATTTGACAAAGGCTGGTGGTAGAATTAGTGCATGAGAAGAGTTAAAATACTAGCATTTTAAATACGATTGGGTGTCTAGTTTTCAGACATTTATGGTTTATGACCAGTTTTGGGAAAAAAATAGCAATATTCTTCCTGCACTTATTGCCCTATAACTTGCAAAGAACCTAAGAACACCAAGTATTTCTAAACCCAGGACAAATATTAGAATCTATTTAGATGGTTTTTTCATTAGGTTTTCTAGATGAGTAAAGAAATTCAAATAAAAGGTCCTTTTTTCAATTTTCGCCATATTTTATTATTTCCTTTATAGTTAGACAATCTGATCAAAATAATGATATCTAAAGAAATCCCTTCTTTTCCAGAAAAAAAACAATATATTATTTCTGTGTCACAAAAAAACCCAGCACTATACATAAGGGGTTAAGCATGTTGTGTTACATTTTGTTTATTAATCTTTTTGTTTCTTTCTAATGGATCACTTTACCAGTACACATATATAAAGATATTCATTGAATTTGATAGCACAACCACTGTATGTAGTGAGTTCCACATATTGATTGCTTTTACTGGAAATAAGCTTTATCACTGCTTTAGATCAAATTTCCTTTCTAGAGTAATGAAAACTTGATCTCTTGTTCTTTATACAGTCTTATCAATGATCAGGTCACCGGACAGTGGTTAGTATTGTCCTCATACATATGCATATGTATTTATATAATGTAACATATTGTCACAACACATTGGGGTCGATTCAATGCCCCTGACGAGATTTTGCTGTAGTCCAGAAATTCAGTACGGTCACTCTGTGGATTGTATCTGTGGAGCAATTTAGTTCTCCTGAATAACTGTGCAATAACAACCGTTCTCCGTGAAACATCACATAACCTGAAAACAACCATATCTCCTTGTCAGGCAACAATGTTAGTTCTGAGAATGGATGTTGGAGCACACTTTTTCCACAGGAAATACTTTGTACAGCAGTTAGATAATGAGTAGAGCTGAAGTGCTTTGAACAATGTGTTCTTCATTACACAGTTTTGCACATATCACAAACACTGCATCCACACACATACTGGGGTGTACATTGTTATTTTTATGACTCAAGGGGAGATGGGGGCACACAGCAACAAGTAGGACCATCCAGGAGGAGGAGGAGAAAGATGATGACGATGATCATTATGATGATCAAGGCAGGATGAGGGGACTTTAGTTCTACAAGGAGAATGTAATTGTGCAGTACATCTTGTGTCATGAGGCCCTCGTATTCAGAGGAGAAAAGGGCGAGGGTTTCTGGACAGAAGAGGTGGGCATGGAAGCAAACCGAGGTAGTTAATAGTGTCTCCAGAGTAAGACGGCCAAAGGAAGGCCATCAAGAGGATGTGGGCTGACTGCAAGCATATGGTCAAGAAAAAAAAGAAATGGCTGCAGTGGTGAGGCACGTGAGGGCATCACCCTCAATGGATGGGAGAATATGCTGAGACAGAACACGAGTGCCATCTAAGTAACTGGCAAGTGGACTTGGGAGATGCATCCTCATTGCCTGGTAAGTTTGTGGGTTGTTTTTACAGCATTTTTAACATATCTGTACTATAGTTAATGTCTGCAAGAAAGTGCTCTTCTATGCCCTCTGTGCCTTTGTTTGCTGAGGTTATCAAGAGAAGGATAACATCACCTCTACAGTCCTATACTACTCATACCAATTTCATAATGTAACCTCATGCACCATCCAAACCATATGTTCTATTAGGATAGCTAGAATATGGTGCCCGCATATATTCATACATCTACTTGATATACAAAGCTGATGACACATTAATATTGCAAAATTTTAATGTATGCCTGTCTGTGTTTCCCATACAGCACCATCACAGTGGGAGGCACCTCCACCACCACCTACTACCAGAGAGCGAGCATCACCATCACATGATACATGAGAATGGGCACCACCTGCCACCACACAGTGGCCATCTCCAATACTACCATAATGCCGGCAGCCTGCCATGTGGATGACCACCTAGAGGCATACCTGGAAGCCATAACCACCTACTCCAAGTACATCCAGGATGCAAGAGAAAACCTACACAACCCTGCAGCCCATGACCAGATGTGGACCACATATGCAGTAATCACCAAGGAGGCCCATTTTAGGATGTCCCCCGCCATTCTCATCGACTGAGACCTATGCCTCCCTTTTCACTTAGGTGGACATTGATGGGAGGGCACATACATTTATGATTCCCCATATTTCCCTCCTGTGTCCTCAGCTGCAGCCACATTACACCATCAACCTCCTCTGCAGCATCCACAGCTGCACCACCTGTCACCTCTGCATCATCCAAATCTATAGCACCAGCCCCTGCATCACCAGAGTGTGCCCCATCTACTCAGCTAAGCGACTTGCAAGGAATTTAATTTTGCCTTGTAGGTTTATATGAGAACATGCTTCTACATTGACACATAGATCAGTGGCACATCCCATCTTCTTCATCTACCTCTTAAGTGGATATGACATTGGCGTAGACCCCAGTCCCTCAAAGGAGCACATGTTGCAGCCAGCAGTCCCAGTAGCCAGTTTAAAAGAAAAAAATAACATTTCACCTTCTACAGCTGTGTTTTGGTGCATTATTCAGAGACTGCCATCACCCTCAGTCATTGACCTGCACAAGCACTTGTCGTCATCATACATACACCAAATATGCTGTCCCATGAGTGAATGTCATTGTGTGACATCTGTTTTTAGATATCCTGTGAAGATAGATACACGATATGACCAAATGTATATAACAACTGAGTACTGTGCTATAGGAGCTTCATGAAATGGGTTTCCATGGCTGTACAGTGTTTGTTGCAGTATGGCATTAGCGTGAGTATGTGAGCATATAGTTTTAGGACGTCTGTATACTTGTATCTTGTTAGCAGGCGTATGCATTAACTTTGTTAGCGTGTGTGTTTCTGTAAAACAATACATGAAAAGAGTGGTACAAAGCCATAACCTTTTTACTTCATGCAGGTCCTGGTACATTGTTTTCCTAATTTACTCTACAACAACGAATCGATAAAATCGATAATAATCGATTATGAAAATCATTGTCAATGATTTTCATTATCGATTAGTTGAATCGATTTTTATCGATTTATAAAAATAGTTTTTTATGCAAATAAGCATAAAAATAAAGATAACACTCCAGGCATAGCTTACCCAGTGGTGCTTATTTGCCCCGTTTTTCTTCTGTTGATATATTAACCCCTGGTGGGGCAGGTGGAAGTAAAGGGAAGTAGCGGAGGTTGCGTACATCGTGCACTAAAACCCAAATCCCCTAAACCTTTATTTTTATGCTTATTTGCCCCGTGTGTCTTCTGTTGATATATTAACCCCTGGTGGGGCAGGTAGAATTCTTTCGGGATCTATTAATTATGTCCATTCTTCAATTTGTGTTTTTTTTTATTTTTTGATTGCTGTAATATTAGATTTATTGTTTGTATTGTCCATATATATATTTATATTGTATTGTGTATTATCTATTCTTTTTTGTCTATTTATTAAAGCATATATTTTTATACCTATTTTAGTGCTGTCAGTTTTTCTTATATCAGGGGGGGCATAAGACTGGGGGTATAAGGCATATCAGGGGGGCACAGTGGCATAAAGGGGCTATAAGGCATATCAGAGGGCACAGTGGCATATAGAGGGTGTCATGATTAACTCATATAATGTGGTTGCATGGAAGGGTAATCTAGCAGAGGTGGTTTGGGCCTTTGTATTAGCATTCCATGAGTTAATCTGAGGATGATTTAAATGTGTTTCTTTGTGAATGCCCTCTGTATCTGTTCTGGCAAGAGGTGTCATCTTCCCAAAGGAAGGACCCCTGTGGTGATTCACTGCCTAACAGATAAGGACCCTGATTTATAGGAATTCCATTCCTATCTTAAATGGAGGGGTTTCCATCACCTTTACCCCTCCATAACTTATTTGCAGATCAAAGTTGGGAACCAATTATTGGGGAAGGTGTCATATAATTGGCCATGTGGTTGAAAAAGAGTCTGATTTAGGGGCAATGCAGCAACCTCAAAGCAGAACTCCATGATATACTCTGATCGGAACAACATCATAAGAAACCATCTGGACTTAAGGAGTTCCCAGAGACCTACTTATTGGAGAAACTCATGAGTGAGGGCCCTGTGTTTATGTCCCATTGTTTTTAAGAACTGTTTGCCTGTTTTATTTTTCTTTTGTATGTCTTGTTTTATGTAATTGCGGCACTGTGTCTTTTTGTTATTAAAATATTCATAATCCAAGTCTGTCTTTGGGCTCTAGTATTGATATCCACAAACCCTAAGAGAGGATAACACGTTACTATATTATTGTTACGTTCTAGAGGATATATATGTTGTTTGCCCGGGGTGGATTGATATATATATATATATATAAGAGAGAGAGAGAGAGATAAATGTTCTAATTCGGATTTCTCACGAATCCAGTATCAAAATCGTGAGTACCTGGGGGGATACAGGCAGGATTTGAGGGTTAATTTGGTGTAATTTATGCCTTGTTAAGGGGTCAAGTTAGTAAATCCAGAGTCCTGGTGCTATTAACCCCTTCATGCCCACGCCCTCCACACAGTCACGGCTTGGCAAGTAGTCCTGACCGTGACAGGGGGTGAAAGGCATATCAGGGGGCATGGTGGCATATAGGGGGTATAAGGAATATCAGGGGGGACAGTGGCTAATAGGGGAGTATAAGGCATATCAGGGGACAGAGTGGCATATCAGGGGTTACAGTGGCATTATAGGGGGTATAAGGCATATCAGTGGCATATAGGGGGCTATAAGGCATATTAGGGGGCTATAAGGCATATTAAGGGGGCACAGTGGCATATAGGGGGGGTATAAGGCATATCAGGGGACAGAGTGGCATATCAGGGGCCACAGTGGCATATAGGGGTATAAGGCATATAGGGGGCTATAAGGCATATTAGGGGCACAGTGGCATTATAGGGGGGGTATAAGGCATATTCAGGGGGACAAGTGGCATATCAGTGGCCATATAGGGGCACAGTGGCATATAGGAGGGTATAAGGCATATCAGGGGGCACAGTGGCATATAGGAGGGCATAAGGCATATCGGGGAACAGTGGCATATCAAGGGTGAAAGGCATATCGGGGGCACAGTGGCATTTAAGAGGGTATAAGGCATATCAGGGGACAGAGTGGCTTATCAGTGGCATATAAGGGGCTATAAGGCATATCGGGGAGGGGCACATTGGCATATCGGGGTAAAGGGCATAGGGGACAGAGTGTCATATAGGAAGTATAAGGGATATCAGGGGGCACAGTGGCATCTCTGGCATATAGGGGGTATAAGGCATTTCTGGGGGTGAGATGTGCATAACTGGGGGGCAGGTTGGCAAATAAAAGAAAATATAAACAACATTTTTACATGAATAAATATTTACTAGTGAAACTTTTTTGGTATTTTGGTAGTTTGAGACCACAAATCAGAGAAAAATAAAGAAAAGAAAACGGCAACAGTCATACCACACACGTACCTAAATATATGAGCATATAATTTGTTTTTAATTTATACTACCATGGAAATCTATCTTGATGCAGCCATAGTAAGCATTCAAGGCTGGGTAGTCCTGTAAGTTCTTGTTCTATACAGTACCAGGCTTCACTATTGCTTTGAGTGTATTGGATCTTTAAAATGTGTAAGAACGAACTAGCCTGTGCATATCTATCCAGGGAGGGTACATTTAAGCCTCCTTTTTTTGTTTGCGTATAACATTTTCCTGGAAATTCTAGGTTTTTTTTGTTCGCCCAGATAAAGTTTTCAATATTTTTTTGAAATAGTTGAGTCCAATATTTTGGAAGACTGATCGGTATCATTCTAAGCATATAGAGCCATTTGGGAATAATATAAGATCTAATAATGTTTATTCTACCTAGCCAGGACACAAATAAACCCTTCCAGGCTGCGATTTGTTTTAACAATTCGATTTTTAATTTATTATAATTAATTTCAATAATATTGGATATCTCTAAAGGTATAATGATACCCAAATAATCAATCTTGCTCTTTTCCCATGTGAATCAGCTTCCAATTTCATTCTTATATAGTCATTGATGCCTACCATCACTGCTTGAGACTTTTTCATATTAAGCTTATAATTTGATAGTTTACTGAACTTTGAAATTTCTTCAAGCAGTGCTTTTAAAGATAGCTCGGGATCGTATAGGGAAATCAGGACGTCATCTGCATATAGGCTGATTTTATTTTCTTGATAAACCCGGTTTGATCTTTATGGATTAAATAAGGACTAATAATGTTTAATCTTTCAGCCAAAATAGCCGAATATATCTTTGTATCTACATTAATTAAAGATATAAATAAAGCCTATAATTAGCCATATTTGAAGCCTCTTTCCCAGGTTTTAAAATAGGAAGCATACCATCAGGAAAAGCCTTATTATTTTTTAATATAACTAAATAGAGTCGTTAAAAAAGGAGATAATAATTTAGATATTTTTTTATAGAATAGGGTTGTAAAGCCGTCGGGTGCAGGGGCCTTATTCAATTTCATTGATTTTATCGCGTGTCGGACTACCTTTTCTATGAAGGGTTTATCTAGCTCTTCAGCCTGTTCTTTTGATATTTTTGGTAAATTAGATTCTGATAAATATTTCCTAACATATTCTTTTTCTTGATTCTGATCAGGAATGTTATACAAAGATGAATAGAATTGAGCGAAGGCATTCCCTATATTTTCTGGACTATACCGAGAGTTATTTCCTTCTGATATTTTAATTATTCTACTTTTCAAGTTTTGTTTTTCATTCTTGACATGCATAACTACTTAAAATTTTATATATTCACATAATAGTAGTCATCCAATTAAAATACATATCACATATTTCCCACATTTTATATAGATAGAGCTGAATTGGTGCACTCACATTTGATAACCTTTTTTTTTTTTTTTTTTTTTTTTACATACAAAGCGGGATTCAGATCGGCACCTACGCACGAATCAGCCCTTTATAATGACGGGGCAAAAAAAATAAATGAACTATTTACATGTATTAATTGTAAGAATGGATGTTTTTTTGAATGTGTATGTAAGATTAGACGGCAAAAAAGGCTGATGGGGAGGAAGATAAGTAACTTATATGACACTTAGACTGATGTCTATTAATTGCCAAGGTTTAAGTTCTCCACACAAAAGAGGGTTTTTTATATGACACGTTGATTCGAGAAAATATTGATATTTGTTTTTCACAAGAAACACATTGGATAAAAGGATCTACATCTCAATGGAAATATAAAAGATACTCTACTATCTTTGTATCTAGTTTTATAAGAGAAAAAGAGGAGTTGCAATTTTTATAAGTGACAAAATTAAATTTGAAAAAATACATTATGAGTGCGATCTAGAGGGTAGATATGGGATCCTTTTATGCAAAGTGAATGATGTGACCTATACTTTTGTTAATACCGTATTTGCTCGATTATAAGACAAGGTTTTTTTTAGAGCAAATGCTCTGAAAAATACCCCTCGTCTTCTAATCGGACCTCAAATAGAGGTCTGATTATGAGACTAAGATCCAGATCCCCCCGCACCGCTTGCAGGGGACCTGGATCCTCCTGCCCCCCCCCTTTTAACACCCCCCCACACACACTTACCGGTGCTTCCTGCTGTATTGCCGGGGCAGCGGGTTGACGTCTACGCGATCCGCGTAGACAACGTCCGCTGCAGCCAGAAGGAGGTGTGGCATTTAGGGGGTTAAAAGGCATATTATGGGGCAGAGTGGCATATTGGGAGGTATAAGGCATTTCAGGAGGCAGAGTGGCGTTAAGGGGGCATTTAATAGAGCACTCTGCCTCCTGAAATGCCTTATACCTCCCTATATGCCACTCTGCCCCATAATATGCCTTTTAACCCCCTAAATACCAGAGTGGCATATAGGGGTATAAGGCATTTCTGGAGGCAGAGTGGCACATAGGGTGTCAAAAGGTTTTTACGGTAGTCCTGCTGGTTTGAAGAGCCTCTATTATGAGAGAATGGGTAATGTTGCCGTATGACAATCCGTCAGTAGGTGGCAGTATTGAATTATAAATGGAGATTGTATGGAGGGTCAGAGAAAAGAACCCCCAAATCCACCACGACAGACAGCAAGCAATACATATATATATATATCAAAAGCATTGCGGATAGATAGAGATATAGATAAATATATAAATAGAGAGATGTAGATAGAGGTATAGATAGAAATCCGGTAAGAGAGAACTCAGGAGTCTGTACAAATGTGTCTAAATAGCATGCTTTTTATTGTTAGCACATAATAAAACAATGATGT